>SEYY01001662.1:255000-260000 GCA_009176605.1 Armadillidium nasatum | reverse complement strand
AAACTGTTGGCAACCAAGGGATGTTTGATTTGTTAATTTTCAACACATTTCTTTTTTCAAACAAAGACCTGTTTTAGGCTTCCATCTTTTGTTGATGTTTTTACATGCTAGCAGTGATGGTTACTACTATGATAAATGCTGCTTTGATTTCATTGCATGTTTTCTTGGACTAGATGCATAATCTGTAGTTTCAACTTTTGCCACAACTCTGATTATGGAACATATTCTATAAAATTTACACTTACCAACGTTTGAATATTAGCCATGAGTACCAAGATTAACATCTTTTTAGGCTTTAGTTATGACAAGATGTTAGGGATTATTATTTTCTGGTTAAGTAAGTAAATTCACAGAGCTAGGAGCTAGGTGTCAGGGTTTCAAATCATTGTTATAATGTCTTTGGAGAAATTAAAAACCATGGTTTCATTAAGGGTGGAAGGAGGGGAAGAGGTTTTTTGAATTTTTACAAATTTTTCATATTTTTAATGTATCATAAGCCTACATAATTATTAAAAAAAAAAAAATATTCCAATATTATTATTAGTGTTATTATTATTTATTATTACTACTACTACTCGCATGTAAAATCACATTGTAGTAAGTTTGTTGACAATGTAGCTTAAAAATGCAGCAAAAAGCTTCATTTTATATATATATATATATATATATATATATATATATATATATATATATATATATATATATATATATATATATATATATATATATATATATATATATATATATATATATATATATATATATTATATTATTTATGGAAAGCTTTCGAGTGTAAAATTCATTATGATAAAGTGTGATAATTCCATAATATTTACTATTTATAAATGCAAATTCTTTTTCTAAAAAAACGATAATGAAAATAATAATATATATAATATAATATATATATATATATATATATATATATATATATATATATATATATATATATATATATATATATATATATAATATTATTATTATTATAGTATTAGTTATTATTATTATTATTATTTAAGATAACCAAAGTAACTTTAGCGTGTCTCCATTTTCGTTTGTTCATTATATTTTTTAAGGAATTAAAAATAATCAGTTGTGAAGTCTTTGTTTTTCAGTTATTAGTTATATATATTATTAATTTTAATAATTTTTATCTAATTAATTTATATTAATAAAGATGAAGAGACTTCATAACAGATATTTTTTAATATTTACTATTACTATTATTATGATTATTATTCTTTTTTTGATGTGAGGACAAAAGAATTTTTTGTTTTTTTTTGTTTTTTCTCTCTTAAGAATTAATTTTAGTTGAATGGTCCAATCATAGTATGAATTTAGTAGCATAGAACAAAGGGTTTTATATATATATATATATATATATATATATATATATATATATATATATATATATATATATATATATATATATATATATATATATATATATATATATATAATTTTTTTTTTTAATTCAATATAACCTGTAGGAACAGGAAGAGGAGTAGTAGTAGTTGTAGTAGAACTCTCATCTTTCTATTTATATGCATATATATGTATGTGTATATATATATGATCATATTATTATTATTATTTTCACCCTTGAAGCAGTCCTGGATGATGTGCGGAGGGGGGGATGGTCAGATCTATTTTTTAATGGAAAATAAAATAATTTTTTTACATATATAAAGACTTGAGATAAAAGTCTGGAATCAGTGAGGGATCAACTCGTACGTGGAGTTGTTGTTGTTGTTGTTGTTGTTATTGTTGTTGTCATTGTTTATGTTGTGTGTTGTTGCTGATTGGGCCATTTCCAATCACCATGATGGCGCTTCATTGTCAATCAGTCAGTCATATATATCCCCTCCATCATTCATTTTTTAGTGACGTTTCATTATTATTATTATTATTATTATTATTATTATTTGATACTACTGTTTGAAAGTTCATTTTTTATTGATTTTGTATTCATGAATTTAGTTTGCTTTCTACATTCGATCTCATGGTGCTTGGATAATTCCCCTCATTATATTATTACTACTATTTTATTAATTTATTTTTTTTATTATTATTATTTCAATCATAAGATTACATTATTAATGAAATTAGTGAGAAGGATGTAAGTCTTGAAGTTTTCAGAACTGTCATCCTTCTCGTTTAATTAATTAGCAACTGCCCTTTTTTTTTTTTATCAAATTAGAAACAGGAAGAAATTTTTAACTTTTTTTTTTATTATTATTATTTTTTAAAGGGTACACGTTGTTGAATAATTGTATTGATTAACCACTATAAATTTACACGTTTATTATTTTTAATGTTACTTGTGCTAGTATGAAGTTTCTTCCTGTTTGTGAAAGCAGGTAGGTTCTTTTGCAGTTGCGTTCTATTATTTATATATATATAAATCCAAACCATATTACATTCAATTTTAAAATTTAAAAGGAAACGGAAGGAAAACACTTAATGTATGTATGAATTGAAGAATCAAAACTATAATACTAATAATTTTTGAAATGCAGAAAAAAAAAAAAATTTTTTTTTGATTGCCAATCTTTTATGCGGTAATAATAATAATAATAATAATAATAATTGATTAATAATAATTAATTAATTAATTAATTAATTTAATTATCTATTAGTAAGCATTGGCCTTTTTTTTTAAGTACTTTTTTTTATTTTATTTTTTAAAGTAGAAAACAACACTACTGCTTCATCTTTCTCGTGGGGGGAAAAAAAAACTCGTTTATTTTTAATTTTATTATATATCCAACCCTCCCTTAATTAATCAAAAACTTACACCATCAACCCCCTCCCCCCTCTCTCCTCTCCCTTTAAAAAAAAAAAAAAAAAAAAAAAGCAGACTCTGATTGCCGGTTTTTCTCCCATCGTTTCAGGAGGGATCAAAGTTCGCTTCAATCGCCCCTACAGTTGCACTGTGTGTGACTTTAGCACCTTTTGCCGTCGATCCTTCTCCAAACATCTCCTTGAGTCCCACCCGGCCATCAAAGTCTGTGACATGATCAGGAGAAAGAAGTGATTGTGACTATCGCGCGCGCGCGATTTTAATAATTAATAATAAGCAAACATGATATACAAAAGTAAAAATTTTTTATATTTCAAATAAGTTTATAAGCCTATATATATATATATATATACACATATAAAATCCTATATGAATATCATTCTTTTCCCCCCCCACAAACAAAAATATTTAAATTTCTATTTTTTTAAATTTATTATTAAAGGCCTAATGCTTACAATTTTTTTTTTAATATACGTATTTATCTATTTTTTAAATATAATTTGATTTAATTAGTATTTTATTGAATTAAGGAATAAAATTATATACAAAAATTTAGCAAACGTTTCAAAACTTGCAATGTTCTGTAATATATATATATATATATATATATATATATAATATATATATATATTATATATATATATATATATATATATATATATATATATATATATATATATATATATATATATATTATGGAAGCAAGTGCTTCATTCTAGTCTGCTTTTATCATTTTTTCATCATTTTGGTTTTTTTTCTTTTCATAACTCATTTCATTAACTCACCTTTTTTTTTTTTTTATTTAAATTCTATTTCTTCCAAGTTTTCATTTTGATTGATTATTATTATTATCTTCGCTCGTTTTTTTTTTTTTTTTTTTTTTATATTTCTTCTGCCTTTTTTTTCAAGACGTTTCTATTCTCTTTATTTTGTTTAAACTTTCTTCCCAACGTTCTCGAAAGCGTCTTTCTAATAGTTTGCTTTAATATAATAATAATAATAATAATAAATAATAATAATTAATAATAATAGTAATGTCAGTCAGGTTTATTGGTAACTTGAACTGCGTGTTTTCTTATATATTGAGCATCATTTACATTTTCATAATATATTTATTACTATCACAAGTGTTTGTAAATCTCTTATATATATATACATATATTATATACATGTCTGAAATAATTGTCACTTAATGCAATAAAAAAAAGTAAAAATAAAACTGTAATTTAGCGGCTAAAATTGTAGCTAGCTTAATGTAAGGTATATTAATTATATATATATATATTAAATTCTGGACGTTGTATGTTGTTTCAATTACTTTTGCAAATGAAGTTTGGTTCTTTAATCTTATTCGTATTCATAAACATTATAATACGGGCGACCGTTTGCTGCCTATTAAGAGAGATATTTCCACTATTGCAGGGCCCAGCATGGCCTCAGATGAACCAAGCCAGTATTGCCCATATTGTGGTAAAGTAATTCGTCACCGCAGTAATCTTCGGAAGCACATTGCCGATATGCATTCCGGAGTATATTATCAATTCCAATGTTTAGTTTGTTCAAAGGTCTTTCGAACCAAGAATTCAATGTTGACGCACACATATAGACAACACCCTGGCTTTAAGGTGAAAGGAAATAGCTACTTTACGAACAATCTAACAGCCACAACTGCCACTAATTCCGCCACCACATGCATCACCTCCTCTTCCTTTCCATCCTCTCGTATCCAGTGTTCCTCCTCGGTTATTTCTTCTGCTTCCATTTCTTTAGAAAGGGGAGGAGACGAACCCCCTTCTGCATCACTACCCCTTTCAACCGCATCTGTCACTGCCTCCTGTGCATCCTATCCTAATGCTTGTTCCTCTTCCTTCAGTCATTAAGACCCCTGTGTCTTCTGTTACAGGGAGGCTAGTCATTGGGTTCGTTGTGTGTAGCTTCTGTAAGAAAACCTTCTCGTGTATTAGCAGCCTTCGTACGCACATCCGAGACATCCATGATAATTCTGGCCCGTACTGGTGCCCTCACTGCAACAAACCCTCCAAAAGCCAATCCGGGCTGAGAATGCACATCCAGAGACATCATCGTAATTAATATTTGCCTCAAATCAGCAAAGGAAAAAAAAAATTTAAGCAGGCCTTTGGTCTCTTTCCAGGCCGTGCTGTATCTTCGGGTCTGCCATGTCCCCATTGTTGGAAAC
>SEYY01001662.1:232500-240000 GCA_009176605.1 Armadillidium nasatum | reverse complement strand
AAAACGACGAGTCTGCGTAAGCACATAGAAGATATGCACACCGTTCATCTGACAACCTATGTTTGCCAAGTTTGCCACAAACATTACCGTACGCCGAATAGCTTGCAGAATCACTACAGTCGTTATCATAGGAGGTATTCATCCGCACATTCTGAGAACAGAGAATCGCAGATGCGTTACTCGAATTCTCATGCAACATTAGGAACAAACTCGTCTCAGACAGGATTCGATGTTTTAGAAACATATGATTCGTTGGAAGGAAGAAGAAATTTTGAGGCTAACGAAACATCAAATTTTTTCTTGAAATTTGGGAAATAGTTACCCATTTTTTGTCCAAACGGGCAGTTTTAAGTACCATTATTTGTAGCCAAATTTAAATTCTAATCATTAAAACTTTAGTATCTTGTAGAAGACAACCGCTATCTATGTAAGTTTCTCGCAATCTTAAGACGAAGATGTGTAACCCGATTTCCTCTCCTGTTCCAGGAAAGCCGAGCATATTGTATACTCCAGCTGAATGCCCCATATGCAAGCGCTCTTTCTTCAATAAATATTCAGCTAAAAGGCACATGATTCACGCCCACAGGGAGAATCTCATTCCTACTCGCCCTTACGCAACGTATGGCGCATCTAATATAGGAGATTCTTATACCTACGAAGAAAACGATTCTCTCACTGCTACTCTACAGCAATTTCAGTCGTCAATAGAACAGATGGAGAGCTTTGATTCAGAATCTGGGAATGCCGAAGCGGTTAACGCATTATGCTTTGGTTCAAGTTTTCTCCCTCTTTCTTCATCTCAAGTTAGACAGGAGGCTATGAAAAAAACTTTATCAATATTTAATGAAGATAGGTCTAAAAATTCGTGATTTTAATAAAAATGTTAACTCCCATTATTAATAGCTATTTCTTCCACTGGAAATTAAAGTATCACATTATTTATGCGAAGTTAAAAGTATGCAAAACTCAATTTTTAGAGAAACCTTAAAACAGTGAATTTATTTGTAAAAATATATTGTATGTGATAATAATTTAATAAATATTTCTGATAACATAAAGTATAGTACATTAATATGTGTATGTTTTTTTTATTTGATTTAATATTTTTATAAAGAAAATAATAATCATAATATATAATTTTAAAAATCTGATCTCGTCTTTATTATTCATTATACATAATAAATAGCTTAAATCGGATCACAAAACATCATTTTATTTTAAATATATATTATTATATAACTCGATAAATGGTGCATTTTATTAGTAGTATAAAGAGTATTCTCGAATTTCGTAGTAAATAGCTAATAAGTCATAAATTAAATAGAATATGATCACATAATAGTAGAATGTGATAACAAAATGATGCTTATGTGAGATCAATTTATGTTGTGTTTCGGAGAAATATTGCGATGTGAAAATAATACATTAACACATTTTTAGAGTAGTAGTAAAATATTTCTAGCTTAAAACCTTTACCATAGCGACACATGTAAGGAATAATAAAATATGTGTTAATAAAATAATACATATGTGTCTCAACTAAAGGGTTCTCTCTTCATATCATCTCCGTCTAAAATTGCTAATATAAAAAAATCCTTATTAGTGCATGTAGAATAAATAACCATAACTTAATTACTATTATTCTAAAGGTATCTATACATAATAAATACTTCTGCAAGATAATATGTATATATATATTATATAAATAAATAAAATAATATATTGAGTAAATATTATGTTACTTACAATACTTATGTAAATGTTGGAATAAATATATTAAGTCTTTGTAGTGAATGGATAACTAGAAAATCTCACTATGTATCTATTGTAGATAAGAAATAAATATAAAGTATTTTAAAGAGGAGAAATAGTATATAATTTTAATAAGGGTAATAATAATAAATAATAAAGATATGATAATAATAATAAAAAAAAAAAAAAAAAAAAAAAAAAAAAAAAAAAAAAAAAAAAAAAAAAAAAAAAAAAAAAAAAAAAATATTTATATTAATATATATATATTATATAGTATGCTGGGGACTGTAATAATATGGTGTTATTATATATATATTATTTATGTTCTCACTATAATACTGCAAAATATGAAATGATAATATATATATATATAAATAAAAAATATTTTTTATTTTTTTTTTTTTAACCAACTGTAGATCTATTTTCATTCATTTCTTATTAAGATCTTTCTCCTGTATATATACTTTATACTTTATGATATCCTCATTATTACTTTTTAGTCAAATTGATCAAAATAAAAGTATCATTCTGTTATTAATTTTCTTCTTTATTTCTGTGTGTGTGAATTTTAGCGGCGATTATGTATCAGAAGAGCAGAGAGAAATTAAGAGAAGGAAGTGAATGAAATAGAGGAACAGAGAAAGGAGTAGTGTGCTGAGAGTAAAGGTGTGGGGAGGAAAAAGATCATAATCGGAGTTGATGGTCTGTGTTGAGCGATGAGTGAGAGAGAGAGAACGTCATTGGCAATACCCGCAACATCCCATGACCCTCCGAATAGCTGCTCCTATACCTACCAACCTCAAACACCAACTCGTTCAGCACGAGCATACGTTCTAATATGCGAAGTGTTTGCGGGCAAGGGAGAAAATGAAGGAATATAAAAGAAGAAAACACCCACCATACGGTGACTGCGACGGTAGGCCAGGGATAAGTCCAACAATAGCCCTGATGGGATTGATATGATTAGATTAATAAGAGATAATGAAATAGATAAAGGAATAGTGAAGAGATATAGATATATATATATAGATATATTAAGAGTATAGATAGATTATAGATATATATATATAGATAAATATATAGATATATATAATGCATTAATAATTATTATTAGCTCGAGCATTGTGGCGATGTAATGTAGTTGAGCACTATGCTGTAGGTAGATTTATTAGTATGACAGGAAAATGAACTTAGAAATCGAAGTATTTAGATGTATGAAAGATTTCATATCTGAAGAGATGTTGTAGATAAGATAAGTTAGATATTCTTTACATTTATTTTACTTTAGTGCCGAGAATTATAATATAAATAAGTATAAAGGTTTGGGGGAGGGGAGGATGTTCGACAAGTTGCAGTCGAGAGTGCCGTGCTAACTGGTATTGGTGGAACTACCCAGATGTGTTTCTGAGTGGTGAGTGCTATCTTCTCATGAGTGTTAACCGTGTGGAGAATAGGTAGGAAGGAAGAGAGAAGGGGGCGGTGTTTGGTATGAGTAATACAGGCTGTCCAGAATTTGTGGCTTTATTCAAAGTGGAATTAGGTATATGCTTAAGACAAAGGAGCAGAGTAGCGTCTGCTCACATATCTCGAGTCTAGCTTATTATCATAAGTATAATAATAATTTATTTGAGAAAGGAAGTCTTGAACTGAATCAAATTAAGTGCATCAATATTTGTAGCTAGGAAGGATAAAACTATATGAGAGGATGACCTTCAAAGTTGTCGTCATAATGCTCGTAGTGATAGGTTTTGCGGGAAGGGAAGTGAGATTGGTGGAGTTTACCCCCAAGTATGTGGATGTATGTTAGACGTACACTACACTCGTTTGCTCGCGCAGAGTCCTAAAGACGTAATGGTTATCGTTTACTTGTCCTCCGTCGATCGGTATTCTAAATCTACATTGTCAATCATATCCCGCCTCGATAAAAAACACCACCTACTCTCCACAGTGGCTAATCGACGATAATCTAGACAAAAGCCTTACGTTATGTTGCATAGAGAAGTTGCTTGTCCGACCTAATTTGTGGTGTTATTCTAAATAACCCGTTTCCAGCTTCTGCAATCAATAAAACCTCACTCATAAGTGAAGAAGTCTACAACATTATATAGACTCACCACTTTAAATAAATCTCAATTTATTTAATATAAACAAAATAATTAAAACTTACGAGTACTCACACGTGATCTCTCATTCTAATACAACTTTATATCTTCAAATAAAATTAAAATAAATATAAGTTCAAAATTAATTTTCTCTATTTTTTAACCACTTTTATTTTTCTCCTGACAAACAATTTGCTACGTTTATATTTTATATTTCTATATTATATTTAATATTTCATTCTAAAAATAAATTGTTTCACTGAAGCCTTACAATAGTTTTTAAATGAATAAAAATAAAAAATAATAATAATAATTAGGTTTTATTTACATTTTAATACTAATCATAGTAATTTTAGGTTTATCGATCGGAAAAGCAGGTACTGTATTTATTAAATCTATTACAACTATTTCTACATATATAAGGCATATATAATATTACTTCAGTTTTGATATAACTTTGTTATATATTTTCTCTCTTATTATTAAAATTTCTTATTCTTATCGTTTTGTCTGTTTCTGATATACAAATTATTAAATGACCACCACGACACTATACTCACTCCAGGAATGATATTTTCTTAGGTATTCTTTTTTTTATGGAGATCTAATTGTACTGCTTGTTGATATTATTGATCAAAGCATACGGCCTCCGTTATATCTTGCTCATCTTCATTTTCAATTCTCTCTCTCTCATTATATATTAAATATATATATTATATATATATGAAATATATATATATATATATATATATAGATATATTATATATGATATATATTAATAAACTATATATTATATATATTATTATATATATAATATTAATATTAATATATTGTTAGTTTATCTTTGTCAATATAACTATAAATTTAGTCTCAGAGATTATATTTGACGCTCTATTATTTACCACAATAACTAAATATATCATTCCCCTAGTTTTACCATATTCTCTGCTCTTCACATATTCGATAATGGCCGTTTATACAAGTAAGAAAGAGATTTTTGTGGCTCTGATTAATTTTTGATATTTTGTATATTTTCAGTCTTTGTTTTTATTTATTACATGGTATTTAAACCTCAAAAAAGAATAAAAATATAAAAAATAATAATATATTTAATTTTGCTCTTTATGGAGTATATTATTGACTGTAACGCGGACTATTTTATGATATTATTATGATTTATAGTCGTATGCAGTAGCCAATCATGAGTCCTTCAAATAATTAGTTAGTCCCCTATACGTATGTATATATTATCTATATAATTTATCCTATATATATATATGAGTTCTTAATTGGTCGCAAATAATTGATAATGATAATAGTAATAATAATAATATAATGTAATAATAATAATAATAATCTATTAAGCTATAAAGATCTAAAATTTGTAATAAAAAAAAATGTAAAAAACGACCAAAGTTGCAATATAAGGAGATAACAGCAACTATACATCGCCGCGGAGTGAAGAAAATATAAAGCTTACAACAAAAATAACATATTTATCGACTTTTTGAAGATGCAAGGCACATCGTTGTAACGAAGATCACTTGCATCGTTTTTATGTGGTCGTCTTAAACGTTATACTCGGATGGTGGAGGAAATTCAGATTAATCTAAACATAATATTTAAACTAATAACATTTTTATAAACATGGATTACAATTATTCACATTAGATAGCCACATTGTCCGTCTCTCTCAAACGCTCTTTATGTAAGACGTGAAAAGATGAAAAATGTTAAATCGTACTATTTTTTTATCTGACTATAGTACTCTGTAAAACATCTTTTAGTACTCTCGGTTGTTTTTGTATTCATATATTGAGATTAGTGTAGATCATATCATGGTAACTAGAGTGGTGAGTGAGTTTATCTTTATAGTGTTTTATGTTTTTTTTTTCCTTTCAACTTTCGAGCTCCATACACGGACGAATGGCTGTGGTAAACTACTGTTCGAGGAAGGTAAGACTGCCACTCACTGGCGGTATTATGCTAAAGCTTGGTGTAATCTTGTTTCATTGCGTTGGGGCCTTCCATTTAAGAGTAGCGGGAGCTGGTGGTAGTTGGAAGCTAACTAACTGAGCTAAGTGGTGAGATAATACTCCTTCACTGTATAAATGTGACGTTTATCCATGAATGAAGAGTCTGCTGTTGATGAAGGTTGAGAAAGTTGTGCTGCTGGTTGCCGTTCTGCAATGTAGGTATTATGACGATCGAGCGTTTAGTTAACAGAAGACCCCTGTGAACCATCTGTGATGTGTTGCTCTTGTGGCTCGTGTGAATGAGGGTTGTGTATCCTCGGTGTGTTCCAGATGTCCTGTGTTCAGCCGCTCGTTGGTTGTGTCATACGTCTCAGTAGTTCAAGATGTAGGAGGAGCTAAGAAATTTATTTTTTTATTTATTTAGATATTTATTTCCTTTCTCATCTTGCTGATTTATAGTCGCTAGGATTTCGTGCTGCTACGTTTGAGAGGTGATATGTTTATGTCAGCAATATGGGGCTTCAATAGTAGTATCGTTACCTTTGCTTAACTAATGTCATATTGTGAATTTGCAGCCGGAAGCGGCGGACAACGTAAATGGCACACAATGAAAAGGAGAACAAGCTCTGAAAAAACAAGAACACAACCGAGCAGAAGCGGTCAACGAAGCGACAGCCAGCTAGCCGTAATAATTATACGAACTGACATCTATTTTTAGATGAACAAAATAAAGTCTCTTATTTATTAATCAGTTATTGATTTTTTTCTCTCTTTTTATTATTATTATTTTTACTTTTTTATATTATTTTCCATTCACACTATTTTTAAATTGTAAATGATGATCTAATTATTATGGTTAGTGGTAATAGATAGATATTTTGAATATATATAGTTTTATTATTTAGTAGTATAATTTGTTGTAATAATGCACTCATATAATTATAAAATATTAAAAAGTAATTATTAATAAATATATATAATATATATTTTTTATTCATATTGTTAGTAATTTATATAAAATTAGTATATGTGGTTTTGTGTTACATGGTAGGGTGCTTTGGGCTGCTGCTATAGAGGGTGTTTGTTAGTACCTAACGACTCGAACTTCGATATTCTAACTAATATATGTCCAATAGATACGTTTTTGAGCAGAATGTTAGTTGAGAATGAAATAGAATTAATATTCATATTTACCTACAATATTTTTCATATTGGGATTAAATATCCAAGTTATCCATAACTACTTATAATTGTCCGTTATATACGGGGTAAAAACCATTAATATTAAAATTTACAAATCTTATCAAATAATGGGTCAACCAATACATTAACTTCAACATAAAGAAGTTATCGGCCTTTTTAACAAGTTACGTTAAAAGTTATTATTGCCTTTATATATACAGGTTAAAATTATATATAAATTTTTAATGAGGTTTAAAAGCATATATTAAATATATCCTATAATACTTTAGTGTGGTACGTATAATTAATTTCATATCTAGGGATCGGTATTAATTTTATTTTCCTTCTTTTTTAGTTCTTTGAATAATATCTATTTTACTCTAGTCTGACCATTATTAAATATAATATATTAAGTAATTACTTAATAATTAAATATTATTAATAACACTCAAAATTAACATTAGAATACAAAAGACTAGCAAATCAAC
>SEYY01001662.1:225000-227500 GCA_009176605.1 Armadillidium nasatum | reverse complement strand
GACCTCTCATATGGTAACGTCACATTTCAGTGAAGGAGATACTACCTTAGCTCAGTTAGTAGCTCAACTACCACCAGCTCCCCCTCTTAAGGGAGGCCCCACGCATGAACAAGTCCAAGCTTTAGCTAATAGCGTGAGTGCAGCTTTTCCTCGTCAGTAGTTAACAACAGCCTTCGTCGGTATACTCGAGTTGCAAAGAAAAAAAAACATAACCTTAGTACGTACAATATAGACACTAATTTAATAAAACATTAAAAAGTTATTTTAAATATAACAAATAATACATAACATCTTCGTCCAATTGAAATGCCATATGTGAAAATTGTACATGTTTAAAATGTTTGTATTTTTTAATTATTCACCACTGGTATAAACCAAAATACGGTGAAACTGACCTCAAATCATAAGATTTTTATTCTCCGGGTTTTCTTTTCATTATTTGCATTGTTTTTTTTTTTTTTTATTACAAATTTTAGATCTTTATAGATAGATTATTATTATTATTTATTTATTATTATTATTATTATTATTATATTATCATTATCATTATTATGCGAAATAAAAAAATATATATATAATATATTATATATATATATATATATATATATATATATATATATATATATATATATATATATATATATATATATATATATATATATATATATATATATATATATATATGAGGGATAATCAGTTAAAAACAGTGAAATAAAAAATATCATTATTATTATTATTTTTTGAATCTCTTAAGGATTTTACTTTCTGAATTTGATTGTGTTTAAATAGGCGCAAAATATCGACAATTTAGTTTGAAAAAGAAACACTATATTATATATATATATATATATATATATATATATATATATATATATATATATATATATATATATATATATATATATATATATATATATAATATATATATATATATATATATATATATATATATATATATATATATATATATATATATATATATATGCTAGTGAAACCCTAATTACATGTGATATAATGTAAATAAAAACCTAATATTTATGAAATAGTTTTGGGTTTGATATTTGAAATAAATTAAAGACGTGCAGTTGTTTGTCAGGAGAAAAATAAAAGTGGTTAAAAAATAGAAAATAATTTTTGAATTATTTATTTTATTTTATTTGAAGTAAAGTTGTTAGAAAGAGAGACACGTGTGTCTCGTATTTATTTTTTGTTTATATAAATTGATTGTTAAGGTGGCTTATATGTGTGACTCTTCCCCTTTGTGGTTGTTGCAGAGCTGGACGGGTTCTTACGAAACACAAAATCGTCGACAACAACTCCAGCAACAAGTAGGTCGTCTTATTCCGGAGGAGGGTCTTTTTATGACGGGGGATATAAAAAGTTTGACAACTCTGACTCTAGATACCAACGTTTGACGGCGAAATGGAGTAGTAACAACATCACAACTGGGGCGAATACCATCTCTTCCTCCTCCGAGTTTGATGACGAAGTTGAAGGCATCCTTAGTTGGTCTCCCAGAGAAACTTGTCCCTATTGCAGCAAGACTCTTTCCAATAAATATAACTTGAAAACACACATAGAGGATAAGCACTCGCCTTTGCAGCACGCTTTTCCTTGTACCATCTGTAACACTGTTTATAAAACGAAAAATTCACTTCATAATCATTTTTCGGTGAAGCATCGTGGCATTAAACATTATAAAATGGTGTAAATCAAGTAGCTCCAACCTACCCATATATATATATATATATATATATATATATATATATATATATTATATATATATATATATATAATATATATATATATATATATATATATATATATATATATATATATATATATATATATATATATATATATATATATATATATATATATATATATATATATATATATATATATATATATATATATATATATATATATATATATATATATATATAATAAAAAATAAAAGGGCATATCGTTAGGAATATTTTTCCCGTGGGGAATAAGAGAAGATAAGTGGGTGGGTGTTATACTTATTTTTTTTAATTAAGTTTTACTAAAATTAAACAAACTTGAGAATTTAGAATATTTAAGAGCAAAAGGGTTTTTGTTTTTTAAATATATTTTTTTATGTTGAATATTTTTATTCAAAAAAAAGAACTTATATATTATATATATAATATATATATATATATATATATATATATATATATATATATATATATATATATATATATATATATATATTATATATATATATATATTATATATATATATATATATATAATATATATATATATATTGCGACAAACGCGTATTTATTTACTTATAATTGAATAAAATGTTTCGTTATGTCATTATTTCCATTTTTTTATATTATCCCTTTTAAAAATAACTTTTCTCTCTTTAAAACTTTTATTTTCTATCTCAATAGACAAGTGGATTTCTGTCCATCCACAAAGCTTATTTTTCCAACATTCATAAGTGTGTAAGTAACATAATTTTCGTT
>SEYY01001662.1:177500-210000 GCA_009176605.1 Armadillidium nasatum | reverse complement strand
ATATATATATATATATATATATATATATATATATATATATATATATATATATATATATATATATATATATATATATATATATATATATATATATATATATATATATATATATATATATATATGTCGGATTTTACCTTGTACTTTAAATAAAAAGTGACAAAATAGTTAACTTTGGCACCAAAATGGTAAAGATGAAGAAGAAAATTCATAGCGAACATCTCTATATAACCTAGATACTGCATGTACGAGTACAAAAAAAAAAAGAGAAAAAATGTGCAGTAAAGAAGAGCAAAGTGCTGGCAAATGAGAATAACAAGAAAGGATTAATACGTAAACTTTGGTATTACTGTCCCAAATAGCAAAAGATGAATATTAGAAGCACAGGAAAATTTATAAAGTAAAAACTGCAAACCTGAAGATAAGTAACTATAAAATTATCCAAGAAGTGAGTCAGACCACTTCAAGCGAATCATCCATGAGTTCTATTCAGCCCCAGCCATATAGCTAAAACTTTCATACTAAGGTCCTCCTTCTGCACATATCTGGACAGACTAATTCATCAGTATCGAAGGTTAGTTAGTATAAATCTTTTATAAATGTTGAGAAAACATAAATTCATGAACTATAAAAATAAATATAAATAAAATGACATTGCCAAGTTAATAAAATGTGTTATTATTTGAACTGAGAGGACAATAAGAAATTGTTTATTAAGCATATTTAATATATCAATTAAATAAATAGTTGTAAATTGTATATAATATAATTTTGTATCATTTGTATTACAGAACCAGTTTCAATGTGATTACTAATGTAAAATTGTGATGTTGAACTGCATTTAAATTCCCTGATGTAGTTTTAAGAAGTAGACTTCTCATTATTTCTATATACTATATATATATATATATATATATATATATATATATATATATATATATATATATATATATATATATATATATATATATATATATATATATATATATATATATATATATATATATATATATATATATATATATATATATATATATATAGTTGTCTGACCTTCTATATATGGAAATATCGAAACATCGATATCAATGCAACCTCTTTGATATTTGAATTATTATTAATTAGCTTTTATTTCATTTATGCCTATTAATATAATTGTTATTATTATTATTACTATTATTATTATTTAGTTTTCTAGCGTACTTAGTTCGACTTATCATAACCTGAACGACCGACGTTGTTGTGTGATACAGGCCAAACTGATAGATGGAACGTTGCCGTGGGATACAGGCCTACTGCTGTATTACATCATATATATACTTAAATATATATATATATATATATATATATATATATATATATATATATATATATATATATATATATATATATATATATATATATATATATATATATATATATATATATATATATATTATATATATTAAAAATATCTATGCTAGCCCATTTGTTCATAGGAACTTCTTCAATTGTTAAATCAATAACTGACATGCTCACTATTACTGTTGAATTTAAGTATTTACACTGACTAAGTATTTTATCTAGACAATGATGTATATGAATTAGACGTGATCATCATTTTGGTTTGTTAGATGTTGAAAAAAATGATGGGAAAAAAATGTTTTCTGGAACGTAAGTTATTTTAAACATTTACATCACTCTTAATACTTTTTTTTTTTATTTTTTTTTTTTTTTATTTTTTTTTTTTTTTTAAGGTGAATTAACCTTTTCAAGAAATTTTAGAAAACTCAAAACCATCTTCGGGAAATTTATTTATTTATTTATTTTTTAAATTTTGGACCGCTCGAAAACAGCTTCGCGGTCCAAATGCGGACCACATTATCGTAAGCGAATTCTTCGCTTTTATATCTTTTTGATCCATTACTTCCGAACTTTAAAAAAACAAACTAACAAAACAAAACTAAAACTTAATTTTCCTAAACATAAAAATGAGTTATAAACGATTGTGTTATATGATATTAGCAAATGTCAAAAATAAGAAAACTCATCACCATTTCAGGAAGTAGAAATCACAGGCAAAATAAATCACAAGAGAAATTATAAATTGAAGGATGGTCTGAAAAGATTAACACAAAGAACCGAAGTCAAAACACAATTCGTTAATTTAAGTGTTTTTCATATAATATATATATATATATATATATATATATATATATATATATATATATATATATATATATATATATATATATATATATATATATATATATATATATATATATATATATATATATATATATATATATATATATATATATATATATATATATATATATATATATATATATATATACAAAACATAGAAAAATATATAAATCACTGACATCTGTAATTTTTCTTTATACGGTAAGTGTAGTGACAAAAGTTATTAAAAATATTTGCACCACTAATGAAGTTTACGAATTGTGAAATATAGTTAACTGGTACAGTAATTGTCAGGTTAATACAGGTTTTCCTCCAGTGGATCCGAAGATCAGATTCTTATACTCAAGACTCTTCAAAAATCCGAAGAATAAATATTTTATTATGCCGTCTTTTTTACCTGTTATATATTATATTATATTTGAGGTAAGTTTATCGAAATTTGTTCGTATTACACACACACACACACAAACACACATATATATATATATATATATATATATTATATATATATATATATATATATATATATATATATATATATATATATATATATATATATATATATATATATATATATATATATATATATATGGGACGATTAATCGGCATATTCTCTATCGTTATCGTTATCATCAATTTTCTGTCAGTTATTTTGCCGATTAATTTTCATATATTGGCTTATGAATATCTCTGCCCCACCGTCTTCTATTGAGCTACAATTTTGCATGTTTGTCCATGTTCTTACATAGTAAAATTTTTAAAATTAATGTTTCTCAAGATACTATTATACTATATGTTATAATTACATGTATTTATACATTTGAATTAAGAAAAGATAATTTAATTCTTCCTTATTATAAAATTGTTAGTTTATTAAAATAATGGAAATTTTTTAAATATACTTTGTCATCGTCATCGTCATCGTCAAATTTACTATAATCGTTATCTTCAGTAAAATCTTAATCGTCCTAATATATATATATATATATATATATATATATATATATATATATATATATATATATATATATATATATATATATATATATATATATATATATATATATATATATATATATATATATATATATATATATATATATATATATATATATATATATATATATATATATATATATTATAGAGAGAGAGAAATGTGGATTTTATAAACTTTTAATTAACTTTACCTGTAACTAATTTTTCTTATTTTTCAGTTTGTTAATCATGATGGATAAAATTAACCAATGGGAAAAAAGGTAAAAATAGATGTTTTCTTAAAAGGTACTGCTCAACATTATGAGTTTGACACATTTATGTCAAACATTAAGAATCCTAATCAACCAGGTCTTTTTCCTCTTACTCTCTCTCCCTGCTGGATTTGTAGCAACACCCTTTGTTGAAATTGCTGAACTCTTTTCGGTCTTCCTTTATTTCATTAATTTAATCTTGACCAATTATGGCAATACTTCTTCCCTCAGGATTCCCATGTTTTTACCTGTGATCATGTATGTTGGATTGATTGGTACCCTGATATCTGTGAGCGTTAGTAGAGCAAGTGGACTGGATGTCATCTCTTCAAGTGTTTTTAGGAAGTGTTCTGATCTGGCTTATGCCTTCGTTCAACTCTATTTTCTTTGCATTAGTACTGACACTCTTTCTCAGTGTTGGAAGCTCGCTCATGTCCATTCAGTTACAAAGAAGGTTATCATTTCTGTGCTATCTAAATATTAACCTAATTAACTTGTACCCTGTCTTAAATTTTTTTATGTTTCCTAAATTTTGATTTCCTGGATCATTTGGAGTCTCTTACCATTCTTTCCGATCATCATTATGGCGTTCGATTATCGCTCGAGATCTGCCATTGATATCCTTTACTATCATACGATTAATGGTCTTCTGTCCTTAGAGACTATGATGAATATTGTGTGATAACACTTGATATGTAAGGGTTTTGACAGGGTATGGCATGGGTCACTGCTCCATAAACTGTTTTCCTTCAGATTTCTTCCACTTTCCTCTTATATAGCTTCTTTCTAATCGTTCCTTTTCGCCAGTTGTTATTGTTGTTTTTTTTCCTCTTCCTTCTTTGCTAATTGTTTCCCATTAAACCTTCAACAAAACCTATGGACACCAGTAGAAACTACTTAGAACACATAGGTTTTTCGGCATATAGTCCAAAATTGCATTGGTAATTGCATGAGTTTCATAAGAAAATAACATATGGATATATATATATATATATATATATATATATATATATATATATATATATATATATATATATATATATATATATATATATATATATATATATATATATATATATATATATATATATATATATATATATATATATTAAAAGGAATAAAAGTAAAATATAAAAAACAAAAATACGTTTGCAAAAGTTGCGTAAAAGTAAAATTTGTACAAAGGTTAATACGTAGAGATCGTCGTGGCGGAACTGTTAAAGCGATGAAAAGTCGTTCCAATGATCAGTGGTTCGCTTCCAGATCGGTGAGCTTCAAGAGTACGTTGCAAACTCAACAGATGTCGCGACAGACTTCATTTTTGATAAATACAAGGTAAGTAATATAATTTAAATTAAATATTCAATCAGATGTGATATACAGTTGACTGTTAGTTTGTACATATAATTTGTATACATGAGAGGTTCCACTAGTAGAGAAAATATCCACAATATTCAATAGTTTATGGATTTTAAATTTTACGTAGGTTTTTGCTTGGGGTTCATAGATTTCCTTATAGACTTTTCCATAGGGAATAAAAGGTTTGCTATAGATAAGCTTATGGTAAATTTCTTATGGACCCTAAGCAAAGCCTGGTAACAAAAATAACATAGTCACCCTTTGTTCTGTCCTAGGAATCTTTGGGGTTTGATTGCATGGGGCCCTATGGTAACCTATTGGTTTTATCTTATTAAAAAAAATTTTATGGGTCCTACTTTATTACTATTCAACAACTTTCTCAGCTTCTCTTTTAACTCTATTCATTCCAGTAGATGACTCAACACTCCATTTCAAATCTGCTTCTTTTGCATCTAGAATTGCCTCTTAAATAGTATACCATCAGTGGAGTATATATTAATGATTGTGTTGACAAGGAATCATGTTTATATTACTAGTTATTTTGGTTTTAGTAAATCATTTAATAATCTTTCTCATTCTAAACTGAAGCTCAAATTGTCGTAGCATGGTGTACGTTTGGAAATTTTCCAAACTGAATAAATAACTGTAAAAGGAGGCAGTGTATAGATAGTACTTAACTGTCATAAATAAGTTAAATTTACCATTTAAATAGAGCAATTAAATTTAAAGTAAGTATTCATGAAGCTCCGTGCAATGTCTAATTCTATTCTTAATCTATATAAATGATTTGTAAGATTGAATAAAGAGTAGTTTCTAAGTTTGCGGGTTATATACTAAATTCCCTCCTTCTGTTGTGAGTTTTTAAGGTCTTATGGTAGTTTAACATATCAGATAGTATATACTTATACTCCTTGGTAAGTTTTAATAAACGTTAACAGCAAAAGTAAGATCTTTCCCATTGGTAACTCGAGTAAAGAATTTATAATTATGATAGAAATTGGAAATATTTGTAGCTTGTTGATAAAGTAAACGATTTAGGTGTGGTTATTGGTAGCAAATTGAACGCTTGAACAATGTTTAGAGGTTAGAAAAATAGGTCTAATAAAATATTAGATAATATAAACCATAGTTATAAGAGCAAGGAGGTAATGAGGATGCTGTATAAGAAGGGTTAGTCCAATAATTGAAAATTGAACACAGGTTTGGATTTCTCATAAAACGAACATTGAAATGCTCTAAACAGTACAACGTAGAATTGCTATAAGGAAAATTGGTGGTTTTGAAAGTAAGTGTTATGAGATGAGGTCAGAACAGAGCCCTACATTATTCATGAGTAAAATTTTGTGGTAGATTGCTAAATGCTGAAACATGAGTCCTAAAGCTTTTTATTCTCTTTTGTTCCTTTTTTTTCATAATTCTATGGAATAAGTTAACTACATTAAACTTTTTTGAATAAGTTTCTATTTATAGAAATTGGATAGCTTATATTTATTTTATTTTATTTTTTTTTAATTAAATAGAATTTGTAATAGGGTTGTTGCTTCACGGGCTTACTCGGACAGCATTACAAAAAAATAAATAAATAAATTAAATTTTAAAAAATATTTCTATTGAAATTTTTAAATTAATAAATTTTGTATAACTCGCCCGCCTTTTAGTAACTATATAAAGCCATAATTCAAAAGTAAAAGTGTCGCAGGTTTCAATAATTTAGCAAGTAATATCGGTGGACGTTGATTAATTTTTTCCCCAGCTCAATAATATGCTTAAATTTATATTAAAACTATGAAAACAGTGACGTTATATATATATATATATATATATATATATATATATATATATATATATATATATATATATATATATATATATATATATATATATATATATATATATATATATATATATATATATATATATATATATATATATATATATATATATAACCAACTGATTTATTTAATTTGATTTTATTATGCCAACCCTGGTAATAATAATAACAATATAATAATATGATATAATGTAATAAGAATAATAATAATGTAATAATACAATGGATTTGACAATGTTTAATTTTTTAGTCTAATTTTCCAAACTTAAAGGAAGATTCGTCCCACTTATAAAATAGTTCACTCTATACTTCAAGAATAGAGGAACCCAATGCTGAAAATAACAGAGCACCATACCCCGTAGGTATTGATTTATTGCTGTTACAAAATAGATGGTTTCGCCATTTTCTAAAATGCACTACAATTTTTTCAATTTTTTAAGTCTAATTTTCCACCCTTAAAGAGAAATTCATTACACTTACCACATAGGTCACTCTATAGATCTAATATCGAGAAACCTAATGGCAAAAATAACGGCTCCAAACCCACAAGATATTTATTGCAGTTGCAAAGTTATTCGGATCAATGGTTTACCAAATTGGACATTTTTTTTTTCTTTTAAATTTTGAGGACAGATTTTCGAGTCCAAATGGAAATTTCGAAACTTTGAGTAAATCATCTCTAAAGACCAATCTAAAGTGGAAAAAAATCAGAGCTCCAAACCCAGCAGCTACCTATTTATTACAGTTGCAAAGTGGAATCAATGATTTACTAAATTGGACATTACAATTTTAATTTTAAGAACAAATTTTCGAACCCAAATCAAAATTTCTCGGGACTTTCACTAAATCACCTCTATAGAACTATAAAAGATTAGTCTAATGGTGAAAAGAACAGAGCTCCAAACCCAGTAGTTAAATATTTATTACAATTGCAAAGACAATGGTAACATGATTTACCATGGACATAATTTTTTTTTAATTTAAGGATAAATTTTCGAACTTAAGAGCTTTCATTAAATTGATTCTATAGAATTATAAAAGATCAATCAAACTGTAAAAAGAACAGATCTCCAAACCCAGTTGTTAAATATTTATTATAACTGAAAAGTCTGTGATAACAATGATTTACCAAATTGGACATTTACTACTTTTTTTAATTTAAGGACAAATTTTCGAACCCAAAGGGAAATTTATTCTAAAAAACTATAAAAGGTCAATCTAATGGGAAAAAGAACAGCTCCAAACCCATTATTTACCTATTTGTTACAGTGCAAATACAGTAGTAAGATGATTTACCAAATTGGACATTATTATTTTTTTTTTTTAACTTTAAAAATGAAATTTTGAACTCGAAAAAAAATTTCTCGGAACTTTCATGAAATAATTTCTATAGAACTATAAAAGATCAATCTAATGATGAAAAGAACAGATCTCCAAACCCACTAGTTACCTATTTATTACAGTACCTAGTTACATTATGAAATGATGAAAAATTCACAGTTTGGAACAGTTGCAAGTAATTGATATTATTAAAAAAAGTAATTTTCTTGGGTTCATGGCAAATTTATCAACTACTGTTTGAATAAAGTAATTATAAAGGTCAAGCACAAATTTTCCGTGTATATTCATCATAGCCATCCCGTTTAATCTGTCCTCTCCCATAGTACTTCGTAGCCAAATCTTGATCCTTCGCAGAGTACTGAAAGAGCTCTCTACTGTATTGGTGGTGCATGACTGGGCGAGTAGTATCAGCAGAGTCTTTCGTCGCCGGAAAGAAAGGTTCAGTCTCCTTTAAAACTTGGGTGACAACAAAATATTTTGGTTCTTCAATACCAAGTTTCTTTTTCCTTTAAAATTTTGTACTAAACTTCCAGCTCTGCTTCTGGCCATCTAAATAAAAAAAGCTGTTAAATAAAGCTTCATTTTCCTTTGATTCATCGATTATCATAAGTAACATGTGGGAAGGATGTAAATATGTCAATGCAAAGGCAGGTGCATTTTCAGTAGAAACCCGCCATTCTAAAGAAGAGGTTATATAGAATCAAGATACGAAATTATTAAGGATCTGCAGAACCCCGTGAGATTTGTTGCTGCGGTATTGCTACCTACCAACAATCCGTGGTATATTCAGATCCAGTCTCAGTTGCTCGGCGATTTGATTAGCTTCTTTTAACACTTCACCTGTGATTTTAGCTTCTTTTAACACTTCACCTGTGATTTTGTCTTCATCCTTACGATGGTGTCTAACCATTTCCAAAATACGTTGAATGTGCTGAGAGGTTTTGACGATATTCAAGGTCTTGGATCGGAGAGCATTCACAACTGGTTCTAACACCGCAGAGTACCACAGCCATGATGAATAACGATTTACATGCAGACGAATGCACCTGAAAGGCGCTTTTTCTTGTGGCGGCATTTCCTTTAACGGAAAAGGTTTCTCTCGCTTGTATTATTCCCACAAAGTGCTCCTTAAACACTGATACACTTGTGTTTTTCAGACTATTTGATCTGGCATAGATTTGGGATGTTTGGCATTAAATTTCTTCTCAAGACCGACTCGCGAAAAACACAATAATGTCCTTTATAGTTCCCAAAGTATTGTGGATTTCATGATTTCTTGTGTTCAAATCATTTACTTCCAGATTTAGTTTGTGTGAAGAGCAATGAGAGAACGATGCTCTATTTATACTTTTCTCTCAATATTACTTGGACCTCACATTCTTTGCCAGCCTTCATAGAACAGCCATCGAAACTCAAGCCCACGCAATTTTTCGGGATCTTGTTCTTCGCTTGTGACAAAATTTTCAATGACTTTCGCAATGGTTTTTTGTGTCAAGCTTTTCCAGTTCTGCAAAGCCAATAAATTCCTCTTTGATTTTATCAGTCTCTGTCGAAATAACGCAACCCTATTTATAACTGTTCCTTTCCAGAAATCTCAGCAGTTTCGTCTGCTAGTAAGCTATACGAACTTAGTAACGATGTTTTCCTTTATAGTAGTACCACAAAGAAATGATGTCGTACTGAATCTGGACTAATTGATATGTGGAATTTTTCTTCCCATGTTCAAATTGGGTTTTCAATGACTGGTCTCCCGCATCTATTCGTAAACGGCACAAATCTTTAAGCACCCCCTCGTCATGATGCTTACCCCGAAGCGATAAATCGTGCGTACCAGAAAATGACACATTAAATTATTGAAGATATTACCTTTTTATTTTTTTCCTATGATTTTCCTAAAAAACTGGTAATATGGATGTTTACCGGCACTTCCTGTAGGAACAATCTTGTAGCTTCAACAACAGTTATATGCCACTCGGTGTTTGTATCTTCCTTACAAACCTCATGAACATCTTTATATTTAGTGAAAGGTCTTATTATTATAGGGCCCAGGACTCCTCTGACCGAACTTTTATTTGGTGTAAATAAAATACAAAACTTGCAAAACGCTCCCTTTAAGCGCTTGGAGTTTGCCAGCCAGAGTGAATATGCTCCAACCATTGATGATTGAATTTCCTCTTTAAGAGGGTATCATCTTCCAAAAAAATATATGGCCTTCGTGGAATCCAACAATCTTTCAGTAACTATTTTTTTTTTGTCTGTCGGAATTATAGAATGGCTGTCCAACCTATCTACCAATGTCATTTTCGTGGTTTTTGTCATCCACTGAAGCGCCAGCTTCAAAGTCTGACCCAATATCTTGACTCGTCGAGAAACTGGGTCTGAGTCCTTCATCATACGACGTATGTGTCAATATTATTATTAAAATTCGACATAATAGAAGTACGTAAGCAGGATCAGATCTTGATAGATCAAGTAAGGTATTTATTTCGTTATTTCAAGCAAGCCAAGTAGGGTCATGTTTACAACAAGGATAACTCCTTATAAACCCTCACTAAGAGTAATAGCTTCTAGGGGGGGCAGCAACTCCCTCTGACGACTCCAATGTATATAAATTCTTTAAGAATACCTTAAGTTTTGAAGTATGTAATTAAGATCTTTTATTCTAACCTTGGTTAATATTTTGTAATGTAGTGGTAGCTATAGCATAGTTTCATTTTTTTTTAACTTTGACAGAAAAGGTTATTATTATCATTATTATTTTTTACAGTAGCGTGCCCATACACTGCTTGTAAGGTACATTTTTTATGTGTTAATTTAAATGCGTTTGTCTGTTCTGTTGGTAGTTGGAGTAAAAAATGCAAGTATTTGTTTTTTTTTATTATTTTTTATATTCTTTAAATTTTAATTTTGTTATTTAAAGGCTTCTCTGTCTATGAATTGATGTTCTTTTCTTGTGAGATATTAGATGTAACAATTAAAAGATGCAGCACGTAGTAACCCTTCAAAATTGTCATTGATAAACCTAGTAAGTTGTTCTTGGCTAAATTAAATTATGAGGAAAACGGCATTGACAAATTACGAAAAACGAAGCACTCCTCAAGCCTCAAAGCTTAATTCATTCAGAATGATGGCTCTTTCAGTCTACATTGAGTTTATAAACATTCCAAAGTTGGTTAGCAATTAAGTTGTTATGCGATTGTAAATAAATTGACTATAGCTGCAATGAATTAAAAGGTTCATTCGACGGCATTAAAAGGTTACACACATTTTACAGTTTGAGTGTCTCATGAAATCGTGTGACTTCATAATGACTATTGAAAATTGGGCTAAATTTTTGCGAGTGAGCGAAAAAGCTTCCTATTCTTGATTTAACATCTTCAGAATAATACGACAATCATAGATACTAGAGAAAACACATTCAATAATTCTACATTTTGCCAGTGTTCTCTATTTATAGTTTATTCTATGAAAGTTACAAAATAAAGGAATTACATTTATGAAATTTATCATATATATATATATATATATATATATATATATATATATATATATATATATATATATATATATATATATATATATATATATATATATATATATATATATATATATATATATATATATATATATATATATATATATATATATATATATATATATATATATATATATATATATATATATATATATATATATATATATATATATATATATATAGAAATAAATAAAATATTTAAAATTGATTTTCAAAATCAAATCGAATCTATTTCTTTTATTTTTACACTAGAACACGACTTAATGTGAAAGTAAAGTTACAATGACGTACATTGATTGTTTACATTGCGTGTTAGATTTTGAATTTTTGTTGGTATTGCAAAATTTATAAATTAAACGTAGACAAACTTATATTACTTTAAAAATATATACTAACGTATATAATTTTAATTATATTTTTACTGTTTACATCTTGCAATCCGTAAAAAGTGAAGGTAGAGAAGGGACTGAAAACTGATAAATGAAGATTTAAAGCTCTTGAAAAGTGTAAATAAAATTCTAAGCAGTTTAGAATATGTATTGAATGAAGAATTGAAGTCACATTTTTATTTATTTAGAAGCATATATTTCATCAGACTGAAGAAGCAGTTTTAAGCTTTTACTGAATTGAATATCTGAATTAAATTCAAAAGTATACATTAAAGCAAAGCTGATATTTTAAATATTTAAGAGGTTAAGTAAGAAATTTTTTTCTGTTTTTCAATTAAATTTAGTAGTTATGTAGATATCAGACACCTGTCATTTTGACATAATGAAAACTAGTTGGACAAGATATGCATTTTTTATTTTGAAAAAACAAATTTTTCATATCTAACCATTTTAATGCTGTGAATGGGAAATTTTTAAAAAAATTTCCCCTGCATAGAATCAAAATCACTAAGTATATAAAAAAATTATTTTAAATAAAAAAAACTATTTTTCCCAACTTTATAATCTATGAAAATTTTATGTAGATCAGTTGAAAAATATAAAAGTTATTCAGACATTTTAATGGTTAATTTTATCCCTTATGGTGATTAGTTTTCCCTATTTTTGAACAACATTAATATTTTTTAAATGGTAGAGAAAATTTATATTATTTTAAATTCAAACACTTACCTTTCATATTCTTCAAATCCTCGAAGTTAGATTGTTACATACTCAATATATTTCTTTTTTAGGGACAGACCTAAGAAAATTTTAAATTTTTTTTTCAAATTAAAAAAAATTAAAAAAAAAAAAAAAAAATATATATATATATATATATATATAATATATATATATATATATATATATATATATATAATATATATATATATATATATATATATATATATGGCGTAGGTGTAGATATGTTTCTGACTTTCGATATTTTTCATGTCGATATTTTATTTTAATCGATACTTTTTATACTTATAATTTCTTTACAAATTTCAGTTTACCTTTGACTGTCATTGTATCCGTTGTTGTTGTTCTTTAAATATGAATCTTCAAGATATATATAAGTGTAATTTGTTCTAGTGATTGGTCTTTTTTTATAAATGGATTCTTATAAATGATGCTTTATATATCTTATTGTTATTTATATAATTTTTCTTCTTTGATATTTTATCAATTTTAAAAAAGTAATTTACTTTAAGCAAATAACATTTTAATGTTTTAATCTTAACAAAGTCTACCATTTTTTATATTAAAGACAGAGCCTACTGTCTGAAATTTAGAAAATACTATTAACACAGATAAATTTTACTTATAAGAAATAAATAAAAAAAAATAATTTACTGATATTTCAATTCAGTACTTGTACAGAATAAACTAAAGATAGCTTAGGAAACTTCAATTCTTTGGTCTCCCTTTTACTGAGAATCTAAATAGTTTCTTTCATAAAAAAAAAAAATTTGATTAAAATTTACTTTTGAGGGTGGTTAGTTTTACTCCAGTTTTATATATATATATATATATATATATATATATATATATATATATATATTATATATATAATATATATATATATATATATATATATATATATATATATATATATATATATATATATATATATATATAATTTCAAGTCTGCTATTGGGGATTCAACCTCTGATCTCTTGCTTGTAAGACAGAGTGTTGTTAACTCTATTCCATGACAGTAGAAAAAGAAATCTTGAGAAAGCTTATGAACACCTACCATGATGACTAACTCAAAGGACCCTCCTTCCCCCGACTGTACCGAGTAGCTGACCTGTTGTCCTGTATCCAAGTGCATTGAGGGTGGGGGCTCCTTTGAGTTAGTTTTCATGGTGAGTATTCATTAGCTTTCTCAATGCAATTTCCTTTTGTACTGTCATGGTATAGAGGTGTCAACACACTGTTTTACCAGCTAGAGGTTAGGGTTCGAGTCCCCAATAGCAGATTTGAATTAATGGATTATATATATATGGTATTCATTCCTTAGTAAAAATTATTTAATTTTTTTTTGCTTTTTTTAATTGTAGATTTTGGTATAAATATTCTATTTTATGTATAACTTTATTTTCTAATAACATGCACATAGTCTTGCATCTTTATCACATGCAAATTTGAAGAATGAATTTTCCAATATTAGTTTTGATTTTGCTTTTGGACTCCATTTATTATAATGTGGCAGAAGACATAAATCATGATGACAGAGCTCTAAAAGATCTTCTTATTGATCTTGATGTAGGAGATGGAAGTAATGATGATTATTATAATCCCAATGATATGCTGGCACCTCCTAAAGTTCCATCTACAGTAAAGAAAAAGGAATCATTCCTTTTGGAAGACATTGAAAAAGAGAAAGGTGTGTAATTGTAAAATAATCAAATACAATTTTTTACTTTATAGAATAGTGTACACTTGTAAGATTGTTATTCTGAATATAATATTATTGCTTTGTTAGCTTTTAATAGTTGTTTTTAAGATCTCAAAGTTATTGTAATGCCTTAGCGTTACACATAAAATTTTAAATATTATGATAGCATGAACTAATCATTTTCAAGTTGTTAAATGTTACATTGGAAAAAAAAAAAAAATTGGGATATTTTGAACATATCTAAACATAAGTTTTGTAAGATATCTTAATTATGAAAAATTACTAGAAAAAAATAAGAGAACATTTTATATAAAAGTACTAGTCTTTCAATAAAAAATTCACTAAATAATAATAATAAAACCTTAGTCCTGAATGTTACAAAAAAGTATTTTGAACAACAGGATATAAAATTCAACAAAAGCAAACGGCAAAGATATATTTTTGAGTTTAGTTCAAGATCAATTCATCGTGTAAAATATTTTAATTCAATCTGTATAATGCTATGATAAATTTATGTTGACATATGGATTCTTGGGATCAAAAATATTAATTTTTTAAGTTGCTGTATTATCATTTTTTTTTATATAAGCCCCCTCCTTGAAAAGGGCTCTGCCCCTGAGTGGTGGTGATCTGTAAAAAAAAACAAAAAAAAAACAAGTGTTGTGTACAATATTTAATAGCATTGTTAATCTTGCTTATATTTTCATAATTGTTGCAACTTTTTAGTAATAGAAGAATCTTCATTTAAAAACTAATAGATTTTTCGTTTTATATTACAGAAAGCTGTCTTTATGAAAATTCAAAAGTAGTTAAATGCAAAGGAGAATTAAAAAAATGCTTTTCACAATTAAATCAAATTGAACATGAACTTACGGTAAGAGAATATTCTGATTTTGTCCTAATTTGATTTTCGATAAAAAGTAGCTTCTCATGATAATTTTTAGGAAACTTTTAAGCTCATTTTTTATATTACTTTCTTCTTGATAGTATTTGTTAAGCAACTATAATCTTAACAGGTGTATGTTTATTGAATGAGGTGAGAAAGTGGTAAGTTAAATTTGACTGAATTAGTATGAAAATGATATTTGTGTTAATTGGTTATAAATATTTTAATTTTAAATAAAATTCTTAGAGTAAAGAAATGATTTTTTTTTTTTTAAGTATATTATACTTGGATAGATGTTGCATAACAATTACCATTTGAATTGTATATTAATTAGAAAGTCTTATTTATATCTATTGAATTAACTTTTTGAACAGAATGAAAAGAAAAAAGTTGCTGTTTTGTCATCAAAAGTCTTGGATAAGAAGGATATTGATATGAAAGAATTTTACAAACGAATTATCCTTAGATTTTGGTCATTATTGAATATGAAAGTTAGTATATATATATATATATATATATATATATATATATATATATATATATATATATATATATATATATATATATATATATATATATATATATATATATTATATATATATATATATATATATATATATATATATATATGTATTTTGTGAAACTTTTTTTTGCCCCACAATTTTCTCAGCTGTTTGGCCTATAAAAGTGTTTCATCTGCCCTTTTTTCATATTTGTGGGGAATGGGGCGAGAGCTCTGGTTTTATCCATCTTCTGGATAGAGTCAAGTCAAAGGTCCCAAGGCTTATAAACTGTTCTGTTCTTTCCAATTAACTTGGCCCTTTATCTTTATACTATGACTTAGGTACTTTGTCTATTTTCTATAGTTACTATAACGACAAGTGCTCGAGGGAACTGTTCACTTATATGTCACAACCTTTATGATGCCCTCATTACATAAGGGATGCAATGTCGGCACTTGAATCTTGTGTTGACATTAGCAAATCCAGACTTGTTTGCTGTGGTGTTTCCTTCTTTCTAACCATTTCTGTTCTGTGGAATTCTCTTCTATCATCAGTATTTCTTGCTGAAATTTATTTTCTCTCGCTTTGAAGCTTGTATTTATGTTCACCTGCAAAATTTGCAGTAAGTTTTCATTGTATGGGTTTTTATTTTATTTTTAGCACTTATATTATTTTACACCCCTCGTGTCAGTATCAATAAAAAAAATTTGTAAAATTTTTGTTATCTCTTCATCCTTAATATATATATATATATATATATATATATATATATATATATATATATATATATATATATATATATATATATATATATATATATATATATATATATATATATATATATATATATATATATATATATATATATATATATATATATATATATATATATATATATATATATATATATATATATATATATATATATATATATATATATATATATATATATATATATATATATATATATATATATATATATTAGACTACAGAGATGTATCTCAGAGGGGACAGTGATGCTATAGCCTACAATTTGGTTGTGAAAGTTACACAAAGAGATATTGATGCCTTTAAAGAATATTTTGAAGGAGAAAATACCCAAAATCAGGTAAAATTTGGCGGGAATACTGGTTCTTTATAAAATTAAGTCTCAAGAAATTATAGTTTATAAATTGCAAGTTAGCAACTAAAATCTCATTTATTTTATTATTCAACTTTAAGAAATAATTGTAAAATTTATTATTTTATCAGTAAATATTTTGTAAATGCTTGAATTTTGGTTTTTATTGAAGTAATTTCATGTTTATAATCAATTTAATTTTAACTTATTATTTTTTTCAATACTTCAAAAAAAAACAAAAAAAAAAAACCTTTTTTTTAAATTTAAATCCTATGAATTATTATAGCTTTAGAAATCGTAATCGTGAAATTGGTTGTAAGGTATGAGTTATAACTAAATTAGTAAATTGCTATTGCTATTGTTATATAAATTTTACTGTGATAAATTCTTTCAATTTTCAAATTTCAGATTGATTCTTTTTTCTCAGAAAATTTTTACACAATTGAAAAAGAGGAGATACAATTGTTTCAACAATTAACTGGAATGATGAATAACTTTTATTATAATTTAAGATCTTTTGATGTAAGTTATACATTTGTGACGAATGTAATTCACAAAGAATCATACATCTACCTGTTATATATATATATATATATATATATATATATATATATATATATATATATATATATATATATATATATATATATATATATATATATATATATATATATATATATATATATATATATATATATATATATATATATATTTTATTTTTGTTTCTTTTAATTTATTTAATTTAAATTTTATTTGATTTTTAAACATAATTTAAATGTTTAATTATCATACTTTAATTTTCTGATTTTGAAAACGGCCTCTAAACCTTGCTTACAAGTACTTATTGTAATAAGAGGTTTTTCTCACACCATTATCTCTATTTTTTAATAGACTTGCTGCCAGTCTTGGTTTATCATTTACTCTAAATTGTTATAATAACTTCATTGGAAAAGTGTATTACCACCCATCCCCTTGATCTCTAAATATTAATATTTGTCAATATTATATATATATATATATATATATATATATATATATATATATATATATATATATATATATATATATATATATATATATATATATATATATATATATATATATATATATATATATATATATATATATATATTTTTTTACTTCAAGTTTTGGCTAAATTTATTTTGGTTGCTACTTATCATCGTTGGCATTTGGGGCTTCTATTTGTTTGTTAAAGACATTCAAAGAGAACTTAATTGGAAGAAGGTCATGATAATGTTTCTTTTGCTCGCTTTTATTATTTCTTTTATTCATCACTGGAGGAATATGATAAAGGTAAATGTAATTGTTGTAGTTAATTTTCTTTTTTGTTATATCAATTTTTAAAATTCTTTTCATGCTGTTTATATATATATATATATAGTATTATATATATATATATATATATATATATATATATATATATATATATATATATATATATATATATATATATATATATATATATATATATATATATATATATATATATATATATAAAAGGATCTGTTTACTCTCTTCATTTCTTTCACTTTGGGAAGATTTGTAGGTGGAAAACTTTACTATTATTATTATTTTTTATTATTATAATTATTATTATTATTATTATTATTATTATTATTATAATTATTATTATTATATATTATTATTATTATTATTATTATTATTATTACTTCTACTACAGGTTCAAGAGGCCAAGCGCAACAGAATGCTGGCGAGTATGCAAAAAAGTGAATTCGAAAACGTTACTTGTGAAGAAGATAATTCGTATTGGTTCAAAATAAGTTCAACGTTATTTGGGACTCGATCAAAATGTGAAGAGTAAGTATTGATTTGGTTGTACTAAATCTTCAGAAACATGCATTGCTCTTTATGTCAATGGAGTTAAATCGTATCACAACTTGCAACTTTATTGAAGAATAATCATGTCATTATCGTAAGGATACCATTTTTTCGAAAGCGTTCTTTAAGCATTGTGACTCCCACACATACACACTATATATGCATATATATATATATATATATATATTATATATATATATATATTTATATATAGTATATAATATATATAATATATATATATATATATATATATATATATATATATATATATATATATATATATATATATATATATATATATATTTATATATATATATATATATATATATATATATATATATGAGTTTGGAAAAGGCGACAGGGCTGGATCATGCGAGGATAGCCAAAAGCAAGGGCGACAGGGCTAGCAACCCGGTCCTATAATTATTGCTTACCGCTTGTAACGACTCCAGGACCAGCATGGGAAACCATAACTCCAAGAAGCATGATCTTCTGGAGAGCTCTTTGAGAAAGAATTTAGAGGTTAGATGGAGAAGGTGCTATTCCAACTGAAAGGGTGAAAACCCTACTTGAGAGTATAAATAAAACTCAAGGACTGGCACTGAAACCAATGAGCCGAAAGACATTATCTTTTAGAGCTCTCTAGGAGAAAGACGTTTAAGAGCAGATGGCGAAATATGCTGGTCCCACTGACAGGGTGAAAACCCTTCCAGGGAGAATATATATATATATATATATATATATATATATATATATATATATATATATATAATATATATATATATATATATATATATATATATATATATATATATATATATATATATATAATATATTCAGAAAAAATTCATACTCAATTTAACTTACAAAAAAATTAAATTCCGTGCAAACTAATGAACTAAAAATATAATAAATCGAAGACAATATTAAAGTTAAATATTTTATCGAAAGTTGTTCAGGATTTTATTTGAAGGTGCAACTTCTTTGATTTACATAAAGTTAAAAGAAAAAACTATACTTATCTTCTCAGTGCATTTTCTTTTCTAAGTTTTTGAATCAAACAAGTAGACTGTTTTTCATTTTCTTAATATAAATTTTAAACAAAACTTAATAACTTCACTTCATTAAAATTCCTTAAGGAAACGCTTAACTTTTTTATCCAAATTCGTATAATGACTGAAAGAAGATCGATGTACAATAAATACAGTTAAAATAATAAACGAGAGAGAGAGAGAGCTAGCTAGCTAGCTTTCAAAAAAAAACTCAAAAAACAATGAAGTCTAAATTCCGCTTACAATTTTTAAAAAATTTTGATAATGTATATTAACATTTTACCTTTTATTCCAAATTAAAAACATGGATACTAAATTCCATAAATTTATTATAGTATTATTAGAATATACTATAAAATGTACTAAAATAATTTCTTATAATTTATTAATCTTTGATTTTTTTTTTCTATGGGGCTCATACTATATTGTAACATTCCCCAGATTAACTGTTAATTTAAAAAAAGGAATTGCGAAATCACTCATCAGGTACCAGGGCTCTTGTTAGTAGAGTGGGTAATGATAATGCGGTATCTTATTTTGCATAAGATATAAGGTGTCACACAAGTTTTTTCTTTTATGTTGTGGCACACCAGTTTGATTTAATTTCCTGCACTTAGCACAATATGATCTCCACTACTTCACTACTTAAAATGTCTTTCCTTGCAACCTAACTCTCGTCTTAAGTTTAACATGGGACGCACCCATAGACTTTTTTTTTTTTTTTTTTCATTCTCAATTGATTAACAATACTTACCTACATTTGCATACCTTTCTTCCTCCTTTGCTTTGCTGACATTGTTACTTTTCCCCCTCCCAGGATTATGTTACCCTCCTTTTACGAATGTGGCAATGTTGCATAGACCTTTGAAGCTTATGAAACACCAGTTCATTATTTAATGCAAAAATAATTTTGCGTAGGTACCATGAAAAAATGATGATTCCTCCTAATGAAGAAATTTCTTTGGGCGTAGCGATGATGGAAACTATTTCATCTTTGATTCTGATACCTATCAAAGACTCTGGACTCTATTTAGGACTCTTTTTCAATAATTTTTTTAGTAAGTCGGTCCAAGAATTCATTTTAGAATATATATATAAGATATAGTTATTATATATTATATATAATATATATAGTTATATATATATATATATATATATATATATATATATATATATATATATATATATATATATATATATATATATATATATATATATATATATATATATATATATATATATATATATATATATATATATATATATATATTATTTTTTTTTTTTTTTTACCTGAACCTTCCTCATAAGAAGGGTCACACAACTTTCAAGAAATCCGTGACGGCTGCCGGCCGTTCCCAAAGGCCTCTCAGAGAGAAGTGGTGGAGGGTTCTTTATTGTTAAGGGAGGGACATCTGAGGAGGTGCACTGTTGTCTCCGGTTCTTGCGTACCTCTCTGGCATATTTGAGATATTGTGTTTTGTATATTGTATCTATGTTTGTATGCTTGTAGATTTGGTGGCCTGACCTCAATCTGAATAGTGTAATTTGGATTTTGCCTGGTAAGTTGTTTGGTGTATTTGATATGTCCGGAGGTTGTGCGTTGAGTAGGTGATTTGGTTAGCGAGTGTTGAGATAATTTTGTGTTCTGAAAGTATGTATGCGTTTGTTTAGTGATATATTGTTTGCGGGAGGTGAAATGGTTCTGAATATGTTACTGTAGTATTGGGTGGGAGATGGGGATGATTTTAGGCAGTGCCTTGTGTGGTCTTGTAGGTTATAGTGACGGGTGTGATATGTCTAGAGTGTTGTAGTAGAATTGGGTGCCTATCATGTCTAGGTGAACACGGATCTGGAGTATTTTTGTTTCTTCGTGTAAGTGTTGAATTGTGGTGATTTTGGTTCAGCTGTGTTAATACGAAGGGCGTTATTTTGATTTTTTGTAATTGCGCTGTGTTTGAAGGTGGGGTGTTAGGGTACCAGCAGGGGATGTGTAATTAAGTGTTGGTCTGATGAACTGTTTGTTTGCTATGATGAAGGTGGTTAGTTCGTTACTGAAGTTGTTTTGTTTTTTGATAGTTTCCTGTTTGCAGTGTTGATTATGTTTAGAATGTTTTGAGAAGGTAAAGTGTGTATCATATGTGAGGCCTAGGATCTTTGGAAATTTGTTTAGAGTAATAAGGGTGTTATTTAGTTTTCATGGGGGTGGAAGATTATGTCAGTCGGTGGTAATTAGAGTGATTGAGGATTTTTCAGGGAAGCTGTATATATATATATATATATATATATATATATATATATATATATATATATATATATATATATATATATATATATATATATATATATATATATATATATATATATATATATATAATATATATATATAATTTTGCAAAGAAAACAGATAAATTCATTTTTTAAACGTTTCGTATTTAATTTATTACGATACATCTTCAGTGCTGAAAATAGAATGAATAAATTTTTATCACAAAAAACTTTCTTTTTTTTTTTTTTTGGTGTATGAGAATCGTGCTGAAATCACAAGTCTTGGAAATGATAGCCATTAACATCAAGCATGTCTGTACACCCTTTTCTATGTTATGGAAGGTTGCCACGAACGTATTTGGTGTCACAGTTGCATGAGAGTACGTAACTTGTGGTACACTTTCCCTTTCTGCTTTCTGCAAGGCAGGCGACTTTGGTGGCCAAAAATCCTTTGGAAATGACCCAATCTTCAAAAATAGACTATTTCGTACTTGCTGACGTTGGACGTGTTCCTACTCCTTCAACCCACTCCAATTCATTTAAGCCTAAAATTGTAATTTCTTCTAAAGACGTCATTTGTACTCTCTTTGAGCTTAACACTAAGAAGGAGTAGGTCCTGGTGGTATTCCTCCTGTAGTTTTCAAAATTTGTGCTTCCGAGCTTGCACCTTGTCTTGGTCTTTGTCTTTCTACTTTAACCTTCTCTTCTTGTTGGAAACTTGCACTCATTCAACCTGTGCGAAAAAAGGGGGACCCATCTCAACCCACTAACTACCGTCCTGTTCTTTCTAAAGTTTTCGAATCTATCCTTAACATGAAGATTTGGAAGCATCTCAGTTCTTCGTATCGCCAGTATGGCTTTCGTATGAAACACTCTACTACTGATCTTCTCTCCATTCTCTCTGACTCTTGGTCCTCCGCTCTTCGGCATTTCGGTAAATCTTTTACTGGCGCGCTGGACATATCGAAAGCTTTCGATTGAGTCCGGCACAAAGCTTTGATTTCCAAACTTCTCTCTTTCGGAATCTATACTTCTCTCTGATTTCCTTTTTAGTCGTTCTATAGCAGCTGTTGTAGACGGCCACTGTTTATCCTTTAAATCTATTAATAGTGGTGTTTCTCAACCATCTGTCCTATCCCCAACACTTTTTCAGTTTTTCATTAATGACCTTCTCTCTATTATTTCATCTCCTATGCCGATGTCTCCACCCTTCATTACTCCTTTCACTTTGAAAGGCGCCCCTCCCAACAGCAGTTAATAGACGTAGGGAGGGTAGCCTTGTAGCACCTGACCTCTGATCTATCTCGTATTTCAAATTGGGGCAGTTTAAACATGGTCATTTCTATGCCTCCAAAACTCTACTCGAACTCGACACAACAATGATATCTCTTCGAAAACACATAACTCAAACCTTCATCTCCTTAATATTCTTGTCGTTTCTTTTTCTCGTGATCTTTCATGAAAAGATCACATTACTTGTGTTTCTAAACAAGTTTCTCAAGAGTTTGTGGGTTCTGAGGGGCCTTCAGAATTTCTTCACTCCACCCCAGTTGCTTGCTCTTTATAGGAATGTTGTTCATCCCTGTATGGAGTATGCAGCACACATCTGGGGTGGCTCATACAGCTCTCCTTGAAAAAGTGAATTTTGGGCTTTTTGTCTTATCAATTCCTCTGCCCTCACAAATTCTTTCTTCTCTTTCTGCCCGTCGAATTGTTGCGTCATTCCATACCATCACTATTACAATGGACGCTGCTCTTTTAACTGCTATGATCAATCTTACATGTACTCCACTGGTAAAGTCTGAAACACACTCCCTTCATGTATTTTCTCAACTTCCTGCGACTTACCTTTAAACGCCGTATATCGGGACACTTCGGCCTTTAATTTGACCATATATCTGATTTTCTCCCAAACTGATAAAAATTTTAGTAGGCCTCTGACCTTTGTCCACCAGTTTAATAAAAAAAAAAAAAAAAAATGGAAGCCATCCTGCCAAAAATCGCTAGTACAGAGTTCCTCGTCATCTAAATGATTTACGAACTCATTGAAGATGCTCATATGCATATTTTTTTAACTTAATTAATTAAGACCAATACTTTCATATGTATAAGCAGATATCTAGGCCTAGAGCAAGTGGGATATCCTGTAGTATCTTCAGAACCTTGTTTTAAAAACTAATTTGTAAGAGCGTGGACAGACATGCAAATTTCTAGTACTTTAAATTGTGATGAAGAAACAGACTTTCTTCAGTTTGTAGAGTTATTCGATTTCATCTTGGTGTATATTTGGCTTCCACTTCTAAACAGCCTTTCACTCTCAGTGGTGAAGAGAGATATTTATAAGCCATTAGAAATAAGTTAAGCAGCAGATTATAATTGACGATGATTGAAAAATAAAAAAATATATATATATATATATATATATATATATATATATATATATATATATATATATATATATATATATATATATATATATATATATATATATATATATATATATTTTTTTTTTTTTTTTTTTCAGCAAGCATTCCATGGATATTTCAATTTCAATCTGTTATTATTTTTGTCTTTCTCTTCACTTTAATTATTTTCGCTGTATTTGGATATGGAATACATTTTCCTTTTTGGTTGGGAGGTATAAAACCAAGAAAACCTCGTAATGATTCTTCAGAAAACTTAAAGAAATTAATAAAAGAGGTAAGAGTGGAAGGAAAATGTTTTTCTTTCTTTAAAGGTGTTTGAAACCTTTTTAAAAACAATATTTAGTGTTAGTTTTTTTTTTTGTAACTATATTATTAACTAATAACTACCTTCCAGAACGAAGAGAGAGTGGAAAGAATAAATTCGGCAATGATTCATGATGCAAAAGAAATGTTGACCAAAGTTTCTGAAATTGCAATTGCTCAAGCTCAGGCGCAAAGTTCCAGTTCAACTGTGAGTAATATTTTCAGTCATCTATTAAGTTTGTTTCCATAAAACTCCATGCTATCACATTTTTGTTTGAGATTTCTTTTCCATTTTTAACTTATTTAATAAAACTCTCAATCGGCAGAAATAATGTCAAATATATGAGTTAAAATTATTATTTAATACCTTTGAAGTTATGTAGTGCATATTGAATAGACTATGAAAAAAGAAGGTATATGTGAAAAAGTAAAATTGCTTACTATCCAGTCTCTAGTAATTGAAAGGCTACTGTAGTGTAAGGAACTCTCATAGTACGACGCCCAAGTATTGTACATTAGCTGAAAACTTTTGAATTATTACTGCATAGTATACTGTCGCTTGATAAGCTGCAAAATTGTTTTATTTTAACAATCTTTGTGCATTTAGTACATAATTGTCAATTCTTGCAAAATTTTTTGGTAGCAACTAAAATGAAAGTAGTACATTACCATACTATGCCAGTTTATTTATTTTATTCAAATTTTTTATTCCAGTTACTTGTTGAGCCAATTGTTCAGAAATGTACCGTGATTATCGAAAAAAAGCTTGAAGACTTAATAAATAAAAAAATTGTAAATGTCTTAGAATATCCTGCCCCCATACAAGATTCTCGCAGAGGTTTCCAATCAGAATTAATAGAAGACGAAGTTGACAAAAAAGATTGCTCTAAGGATCTGATCGGACAATGCGTCACATCCTGTAGACAAGTCAAGATGACCAAAGAAGTGAGTCAAAGGAGCTCCCAAGAGGAGGAGAATTCTAGATCAGATTTTGTATCTAGCGAAGATATAAACAGAGAATCTACGTCACAGGCATTAACCAAAGTTTCCAACGAAATGGATAACGATTTTATGAATAAGTTAAAAAAAATATTTGAGGACCAATAGCAAAAAGAGTTTATAAATTTTTAAAAAGCAATTTTGTACAATTTATGTAATAAAACTTTTTTTTTTTTTTTTAATAAAAATCAAAAAATCAAAATTCATTTATTAATTACTCCATACATATACTTTTAAGTATTAACTCCTGTTGTAGCGATTTCCCCATCCTGTCTTGTGATCATCTCTCCATTCATCTCTCTCTCGTAGTCTTTTTGTTTCTTCATCTTCCTCTTCATCCTCAAAAGCTGTTGCTTTATTTTCTTCAACATTTGCAAGGGTTACGTTCTTTTCCTCATTCCGAGGCTGATACCTAAACATTTACAGACATTTTGAGTTGCGTAATCATCATTCGGAATTTTAAAAAATATTCGCAATACGTAAAAAAAAAATATGAAATATAAATGTTCAAATTATATTACCATCCTTCTTTAACTCTCTTTTCGTACAACTCATCAACAGACATTACAGGAAGACTGGGATAACCTGCACCAAACACCTTTTTCTGAACTGCGTCTTTTGTTATTAGAATAGGTCTGAAAAGAAAGCAAATATAGTCTTCAAGATTCATGACTTTCAATTAAAAATAATTAAATTATAGTATCCCTCTATGTTAATCTTGACCTAAAAAAATTTATAGTTAAAAAAAAAAACTCTTTCACTGGGTTTCAAATTTTTACTAATGCAATATGTCATCTATTTATAATGTAGAAATAATTACCTTTATTAGTTATAAATCAAAGCCTATAAAGAACAGCAAAAACATAAAATAATTCTCCAAGAATGTCACGATAGTATAAATTGAAAATTAACAATTAATTTGAATTAAGTTTCGTTTGTCCTTATTATTGTGGCAATTGAAATGGAAAAATTAATTATTCAAAAGTTCTACTTCATCTTCATAAGGAAAAAAAATGAGCATATGCTAATTAATTACAAAAATTACTGGGAATGAAAACATGAAATCCTACCGAAAAAAAAACTCTCAAACATTTTTAATAGGTGAAATAATTAGGAACTAACTTGAAAAGAAAAATTCTATATAAATTGGGGAAAGTAAAGGTATATTATTACAAAAATTGTAGAAGTACAAAACGCTATCATAACGTTTATTATGTAACCATATACACCATAGTCATTGGTAATACTAACATTTAAAATTTTAAGATTCTTTAACCAATCATCACTTAAGTGAAAATGTGAAATCAGTGGCATATAAATAATTCAGTATTATAATTTTTTGACTTCTGAGAGTGAATAATATCGTGTAAAACAATGTAAAAATTGAGTTAATATAGCAAAAAGATTTTAATAATGTAAGCACCTATAAAGTTTAAATCTTTAAATGGAAACGATAGAAACTTACTTTAAAGGTTTTGGTGGTTCCTCCTCCTCAGGTAAAACATTTTCCTTCTTCATAAGTTTCATTCCTTGGACTATTTCCAGCTCCATTTTAATGGCTTCTAACTCTTCTTGACTGGGGTATAAAACCAAATCCAGGTTTTATATTCTACTTATAAAATATGCAAACCTTGTATCAATAACCATGTCAAAATTGAAACATAAATAATGTAAACATAGTCCAAAATTCATACCTAATAATAATGAAGTGTTTGATCATGGTGAGGAAATATTCTCTGACGATATCTTCATCATGACTTAAATTTTCGATATTTTTCTTCAATTCTGATAATTTCTCATTTAATGATTTCTTTTGCTTATACCTTGCGATTTTTTCTTCTCTTTGCTTATTCATGCGTTGCAAATCCTAACAATCAAAGAAAAGGTATTCTAATCACAAGGATGAAACTAAAAAAGTTAACTACCATCTTAAAAGTAAAACAAAACAAAAATTTAAAAATAGAATCTTTAAACAAGACTATTATAAATAAGACTGATGTTAAATGTACGAGTAGAAAATTTACATGCAAAAGAATATTCTGCGTTTTGACTTACGGGCTTCTTTGATTTGGTATCTACAGATTTATTTTCCTCTTCAGAAATATCTGCATCTGTGTATGAAGTAAGCTGATAATGATCACATCTTTTAAGGTAATCTTTGAAATATATCACTGCCACTCTTAATATTTCTTCCCTTTCACCATTTACTCGTTTTAAAGTGAGAGATCCAAGAAGTACAGGTAGCATTAAAAACTTCAATGAGGTTGAAGAGATTTCTTCAAAGCTTTCATTTGTGCTGAAAACTCCTAGATACGAAATTTTAACTGTCAAATCTTCCAAAGTTTTTATAGAGGAATGTATTTTTTTCTAGAAATGAAAAGGATAAAATTATAAATCGATACATGAGAATATGTATAACATGTACAAAAAATGTGTGTATTCATTATGTATTTTCGCATCATATTGATTTATTTTCTAAATGAAAATAATTACTCCACTAACATTCATATGTACTAGAAGTTGACCGTCAATATTCAATATTTTGTGGATGCTAATATGTTTAATATCCGCGAATGTGAATAGTTTTAAATTTCAAGAGTTTAGCTATTTTTTTAAGTTACCAAAAAACATTTGAACAAAAATATATAATTTTTCATTAATATACTGTACTAAAAAAAAAGGAACCGAATATATGAAGTAAATTCAGCTTCATTTTCCGGTATCTGTGTGACCAGAATGCAGTGCATAAAACCAGCTTTTATGCACCCCATCGCTATCTTCCCAACCATCACCCAAATGGAAAAGGTTATAATATATTTCTGTAATTTTACATATAAAGATTTGAAATTAAAAGCAATTTATTTAGTTTCATTATTATAATTTTTAACTTCATTTGTATATATATTTTATTTTTTACTTTTATTCATTATTTTTTATATAAGCTACTTTATCAATTTTAATTTAACTTTTTTTTTTTTTTTTTTTCTTAAACAATACTTGGAAAGTTGTATATATGGATTTTGAAGTTTCATACCTTAGTTATAAGTGATTTCTGATATCCACTATCCACATAAGATCATCATCAGTATTTGCTATGATGTTGAAAATGACACATTATCCACAGATGCAGATACAGATATACAGTTTACCTCTAATAAGCAATACTGTTGTTCATATTTAAACACATTTAACTTGTTTATATAAATGCAAGAAAACTTAAAATCAGATTTCATTTTTGCCATTCTCACTTTATTCAACAACAAACATTAAGTTATATGCTTCTATAGATTGTTTTCTTATAAAAAATATTAAATCTAACACAAACTACCTAATATTTATCACACTCCTAAAGCTGATAATAGTAACAGATATTGAGCAAGATCATCATTTTATAGAAATAATGAAATTGGATCCTAAAAATTTTATTTCATACATTATTCCAAATAAATACTTTTACCTAATACCCCAACTCTCAACCCATGGAGTAGCCTTCAATGGCAATATTAAAGTTCAAGGTTCCTCATAAAAATTTTTTTAGTAGTATATTCTTTCTATTCCTATAGTTTAATTCTTAATACCTCTAAAAAAAATTTTTTAAATTGTTATAAAATGATTCATTTTTAAGTAAATTTAATATAATTACTTTCACTTAATTTTATATTACTACCATAATTAAAATATAAAGACTATCTAAGACTCTAAATATTTAAAATAATTAAAAAATATATTTTAAATACTGATACATTTTTAAAAGTCTTAAATCAGTTTAGGTAACACAGATAGAGTCCAGATCACCTAAAACTCCCTCGTTAATTCAGAACTTTCTAATAATTGTAAATTGTTCATCCCAAAACAATAATTAAGTTCTTTTAATTTGATGTAAAAAATAACATAATAAAAAATAATTACTCCTTCCTTAACATATTAAGTCTAACTACCCATCAGTACCGGAATAATTTATTTATTTTTAAGGAAAAGAATAGGAAAACATATAAATTAGTTAGCATGTAAAAAAAACTTCGTTTTTCCTTAGTCAATTATTTTTTAATTTGGAGATTAACATACTTTTATTTTCCTTATTATTTCACACATAAAATAAATTATATAAGTTAGGTCTTAAGTTTAGTCATTGACAGTGACAACTAATTTCTGATCATTATTTTTAATAAAGATATATCCACTGATGAATTATTTTTTACGAACCACAAGAATATTGCTTACAAAAATTATAAGAAATAATTTCTAAAAAAAAAAAAATATATATTTCTATCATATTTAAGACAACAGGCAGAAAGGCCAAAGCTAATAACAAACTTATAAACAATTATATTAATACCTTTTTAAACACGCACTGACAAATAGACTATGAAATGAAAGCAAAAAAATTCTTGTTTCCAATAATAATCTTCACAGAGTTCTACAAGTTCATTTTTTTAAAGCCCTCACATCCAAAGATTCCTCTGCAACATACTCTCTCCAAATTTTTACACCAATATTCAATCCAAATTTTTCCTTACTAACTTAAATCATATATCAATTTTTTATAATTTTTTCCTTTTTTTTCTTCCAACAAATAATTTATCTCTGGATGCACTCTAATGAATAACAATTTTAAATTTTCCATGACAGAAGGATTTATAATAATAAATAATAATAATAATAATAATAATAATAATAATAATAATAAATCAATATAAACTAGCCTTTAGAAATAATAAATGAAATTAATAAACATACCTGAAGTTCTTCACTATTGGTAGGTAGGTGAGAATTATCAATTTCTGAGAAAATATTTAATTGATCATCAAAGGTTTTGGATAAAGTGGGATAATCATCTTCACTGGATGACATTTTCTATTTTATTTTCACTAATTCTTAAAGAAATTTTTTATCACTGTAATTAAATATTTTTAATTGTTAAAATATCAGATACATAAGACCTATATTTTAAATAAAAATAACATTCAGCTCATGGTACAACCTAGAATTATAATAGTAAATCTCAAGATTCTTTATGAATTTTTTTTTAGTATGTTCCAATACTAAAGAATAACCAGAATACCTAGAAATTACTTTAAAGGATGATAGACTAAAAAGGAAAAGATCCACTAATTAACCAGAACTTTTTATAAAAAAAAATAAAAAGTGTAAAATAATTGATAATAATTTACCAAGGCAGGTTGCAATCTCAGAAAAACAAGTTTTGAGAATAACAGGAAGGTTAATTACTATCAGAACTGTACACCTTCTTAATAATAAGCCCAGAAAGAGCAGAAATAACCTCTTTAAAAGAAATTATAATTTTAGGCATAATAAGTTGGGGTGGGTTGGGGAGTGGAGGGTTTGAAGAGAAGGAATAGTTTCAGAATTGTTTAAGGTGGAGTTAGAGACAAAGGTTTAAGAAAAAATTTAAGCTTTAACAGAAAGCAAAATGACAGTTGTGCTGTTGGAAAATACTAGGAAAACAGAAAAAGCAATGCTAGAATTGACATTTTTGTGGGTGTGAGAGAGGAGAGGAACCAGAAAGAGTATTGCATTTTCTATGGTAGAAATGAGGGTGCTACTTTGCTAATTTATGAGTTTATATTTGTGCTTAATGTATAGTAGAGACCTGCGTGGGTACAGACAAACCCGTAAGCCCATGTCCAGCCTAGCCCATGAGCAGGTAGAATTATGCTTAAAATTTTACTGGGCAGGTACGGGCGGAGCTGATTGTGTTAACGAGCAGTTATTTGTGGGCTGGATGATGAAAAAAAGTCAGTTCTGTCAAGTAACAGTAAACCTATGGCTAACTATTTTCTTTCAAGGATATATATATATATATATATATATATATATATATATATATATATATATATATATATATATATATATATATATATATATATATATATATATATTATAATTTACGGAGTTCCCCAAGGAGCCATACTCTCCCCCACTCTATTCAACCTATACACAGCAGACCTCCCACAACCCCAAACAACTTTCACCCGCATCACTTCATACGCCGACGACATAACTATAGCCACCACTCACAAAAACCTCACCACCGCAACATCACTCACTCAAGACTACCTAACTCAACTCCAAACTTGGCTAGTCGAAAACAGGATGACAGCATCCCCAAACAAATCCTCCATAACCCTCATAACAACAGACAAACACATATCCAACACCCACCCACAAGTCCTACTAAACAACACCCCCATACCCTTCAACAAATCCCCAAAGATTCTCGGCCTAACATTTGACACTCGCCTCACTTTCTCCAAGCACATTCAAAATACCACCTCAGCCGCAACCAGAAAACTCAACATCCTCAAAACAGTGGCCAACACTGACATACACAACATACAAACCTCAATCGCAATATACAAACAATTTATACGTCCCACCATCAACTATGCCTCCCCCATCTGGCACCCTCTGCTCTCCGACCAAAACTTAACGACACTCCAAATAACACAAAATAAAGCCCTTCGCACCATTACCAGCTGCACACCCACAACCCCTCAACAACACATTCATAACGAAACCAAGATACTACCTATAAGGAACCACCTCGAAATGATAGGCACCCAATTTTATGCAAAAACTCGTTTACCCACACACCCTTGTCACAAAACTCTCCTCCAACCTACCAAACAAAGACTAAAACAACCTCCATCATCCACCGGAGCCTTTTACAAACAGATCCTAAATCACATTCCCCCTCCTCCCCCCAATACTACAACAACCAAACATATACACACTCAACTAA
>SEYY01001662.1:155000-175000 GCA_009176605.1 Armadillidium nasatum | reverse complement strand
TGGAGTACTAATATTCAATATAATAAAAAGTATATACATTAGTATATATATTTATATTGTGGATCAATAATAATCAACAATGAGAAATGACTTTGCCTGTTTTTTCTATTCTCCAAATCCTTTTTTGTTAGCAATGTAACTAGTTTAGCATTTTTCCTGCTATTTTGAATTAGCAGGAATTTTTTTTACATGCATCTACCATTTTTCCCGGATATTTATCCATAGTGTGATCACTATATAGTAAAACAAAGTACTTCAGATCAATGTTATAAATTTAGGACAATCTGGAATCCATATTATTGCCTCCAAAAATGTAAAATAAATTTAAAATGGTTTTGTAAATGATAAAAGCTTATTTTGATAATCACAAATAATTTTAAATTTGTTTTTATTTATGTTTTTGATAAAAGTTTCACAGAAAATAAGATAATATTTGCTAAAAAAATTGCTTAATTAACGACGTGGTAACTTATATGTTTAAAATAGGTAACTCTTTAGGACAAGACTATTTTATTAGAAAATACAAAATAGTCGTTTAAGCATAGTATAATTGTGACACCATCATAAAAAGTATCCCAATAAATTTTGGGAAAGTAAAACTCGCCCATTATATAACTGGGACTTTTCCTTTATTGCTGTATTTTGGTTTTTAATTTCCCATATTCTTACATCTAAATTCTTGACTATGAATTACCACTCTATATAAATCAGGGGTGGGCAACTATTGTCTCGCCGATAAATTTTTCTGGCACATCAAAAAAAAATTTTTTTGAATTTTTGAATTTTTTTTTCAAGATGGCAAAGATTCGGGATTGTTTAAAACTAATGGTTGGAATTTGAATTTAAACTCAATGCAAAAGGTTATCCACGTTTTGTCTATGAATCCCCCTATCCATCCGACAGTCACCTACTGTATATACGTTATATATGTGGCTCACTCTTGTTTGTTTTGAAAACGTTTCCGGCGTTTAAAAATATAAATTCTAAATAATTTTATAAATTTTGTTCATATCAGGAAATGTGACACTTAACCTATTTAGAAACAGAAAAAAGACAAACTACTGACAAATTAAAAAAATGTATCCAGACAGACAGACATATTCGTTATAAGATAAAATAGTATGATAGAAGAATCATATGACTCTTGCAGTAGAAAAATCCAAAACTGGGATTTATATAAAGCATACATGAATAAGGCAATTTTTTTTTCTAAATTCTTCTGGTGGGTTATAGATTGTACGATTCATCAGTTATTTATACTGTTCGGGTATGGTAATAAAACTTTACCCATGTCATGCCTAACCAGAATAAAAGTAACGACTCATCTTACAAATTACTTAAAACATCTTTAAAATTTTACATGAACCTATCAACAATTACCAGTTTAAAACTGTGTATTACATTTAATTAATTAAATATATTCAACAATATTAATAATCAATGTAATTTAGCAAAATACCATAAAACATTGAAATGTATTCTAAAAATATAAATACTGCTAACCAAAAATAGGTATTTTCAAAGTAATTTATTATACCCAGATCCTTCATATATTAATCTAACTTAATAAATCTGTTTTATGAACTATTAGGAGTTATTCAGAGGCAAATCATTTAAAAAATTTATTACTTTATATAACTTAAAATTAAAATATCAATACTCTCATAGTCTTTTGTAAAAAGAATTGAATTACTTTCATATTCTAATATAAAAAAAATTGAAGTGATGCAAAAAGTTTTTAAACTTGAATTGTATTTCTTCTTAGGTATTCTCTTTCTATTGAATGTATTTCAAACTTTTTCAGCCTTAGCTTTCATTTTCAAAAATAATCATTCCTTTTCTGATCTGTACTGCCTCCACCCATTCCTGCATTAAATATTAGACAAATAAAGCACATGCCTTGGGGCCATAGCCACCATACAGGCCACTCTGGAAATTTAATTGGTCAGTCAGCTGTGAACTGTTGCATTTAAGCCGTTTCTTTTTTTCAATTCATGGAGGGTTTGTATTCATTCATTGTAACATCAATATATCATTGGCACATATTATCAAACATTGTTAAAAAAAACACTGAATACTTGGTTTCGAAACACCCATCAGATATCAGGTAGTCTACTCAAAATGATGTTATAAAAGGAGCTTTCATAGGGTATTATCAGTTCCAAAGTGCTCTCCAGGAGTTTTCATAGGATGTTACTCAGAATGGTGGCACAATAAATGAAGCAGATTCACTGGCAAACTACATTGACACCATTAAAGTTGCATTAATGTGTGACTACAGAATGATATTTTGCAGCATTTCAACCTTTGTAGTAAATTCCTGCAAGGCTTGACCATCAAATTAGCACCAGCTGTTGGTTTGCTGAACAGCTTGGATAAATTTGTAAATGAATGGTGAGAGAAGTTTGACTTATGAGTAACATTCAAGTACATGCATTGGTAGCAGCACATGCAGATTTGATCATTGGCAAGTTCCTAAATATAAAAGGAATGTTAATGATGATGGAGATGGTACAGATGTTCTGAAAGGAATGTCTGGCCAGGAAAAGTTAAAAATCAACACCTTTTATATCCTTATTGATCATCTAAAAAGTGCACTGCAGAAACCTATTGAGACATATTCTGCAGTGCTACAGAGGTTTGGTGTTTTGACCCAGTATGAATCTATGTCTGATGAAGATATTAAGACTTCATATTTATTCAAAGAACCTTAGTTCAGATTTTCCTGCAAAATTTTGTCAATATATATGCTGGTATAATGAGTAGAATCAGCAGGTATGTGATGACAAGAAAAATATATCAGCTGGAAGTGCCCAATAAATGTTTAAAATACTCCACACCAGGATCTCTTCTGCTTTTCCAAACACGGAACTAGGATTGCAAATTTACCTATCATTAATGGCTACAATTGCTCATGTTCCTTTTCTCAACTGAAAAGAATTAAAGACATGAAATGATCAATGATAAACCAGTGATGACTTGAAATACTTGCACTTCTATCCATTGAAAGTGATTTACTGTGTAAAATTGATAAGAAGCAACTAACTGATGAAATTACAATTGTAAAAGTGTTCAAAGTTGCAATGTAACTTGTGTAAAAGTATTTGATAATAAAGTGTATACAATTAAAATTCAGTTTATTTGTTAATAGTAAATACATACAAATTAACATTAAAATGTGAAAGCAATTGGTATTAGTGGGAAGATTATATGAATATTTTATATGTGCATTTTCAGGCCACTTTTCAAAGTATGCCTTAGGGCTAGCAGGGTCTTAATCCAGCACTGCCTCCACCTTATCTATATATGATCTAATAAATTTATTATATAGTGCTGATAAATTTGTTATATTAGCTTATTATTGATAATATTTAAGCTTGCACCTCATGTACATTATCCTATTTGAGAAAGAAAACTGTCTTGGAAGTATCTTCCTAGGATGTGTATGAGAGATCATACCAGTGACTTTTACCATGCAAACCAATTGCTCTACTGTTTGAGCTGCATTAGCAGAAATCTTTTGAAAATTATCAAGCTCAGGATCTGGATATCATAATTTTCATTATTTTGTTCACTTTAAAACTGATAATCATGCTGAAATACTTTTTTATTTATTTATTTACAGTTTCATGTATTTCCCATTTATATATTTAAAATTTTTAGAGTGGCCTATGTGCAGAACCTTTAACATTTCATTTTTAGAATTTCCCACATCTCTTCTGAACTGAGAAATTTATTTGTTACATTAAATTAAATTAACTCAAAATTTTTTATACACAATTTAGTGTTAGTAAACATAGAAACTCTACAATTATTACTGTTATTCAAAAGATAAAATCTATAGATTGAGAACAGAAGTATTCACAATACAGAACCATGAGGAACTATTTTTAACCAGTTCCTATGGTACTTCGCAATAATTTATAAACCACTGCACTTATATCAAACTAGGATAATGTGCATCAACTTGACTTAGGTGTCTTGCCTTTTTTTTTGTTATGCCAAGTTTAAGATATTTAAAGTAGGAAATTCTTTCAAATATCAATTTAATCATAATGTGAGATTTTGATATACAAATACAAAATACTGCATTATTTGATTAAATTTATATTTTATCCAAAATTTAAAATATTTATTTCAGTTTATTATTTTGAAGATTTATTAAAAAAAAACAAATTCAGAATGCTGAAACGTTGTTTTCCAAGAATAAAGCAAATGGTTAAATTAAGAAATGGATACCAATCATGTTTTTACCATGCAAATGATAGTGTTAATTATGTAGGTTCTGCAGCTTCAGAAAAAAATGAGGAATTTCAGGTAGGCAGTTGTATCTTATTTATAATACAGAAATTCATACTTTTAAAGTCTATGAAAATATACGAGTTTAATCAAATTATTTTTAGGTATGATGTATGTATTATTAATATTCAGTTTGATCTCCATCATCATTCAGTTTGTTTTTAAAACTTTTTCTATAAATTTGTTATATTAAATAGTTTCAAATTATCGTAGGAAAATTATTCAAGAATGGAATCTTTAGTTGCGGAATTAAAAAGCAAAGTAAATCACATTGTGAAAGGAGGAGGAGAAAAGGCCATTCAAAGACATTTGAGTAAAGGTTAGTCTTATTCTTTTTTTTTGGGAGGGGGGAGGGGGTCTTTAATTTTTTGTCATCAATTTTAATCTGAAATTTTCACTGAAATATACAATAGATTATCAATTTACTCAGATCATGTTTTCTACTACAGGAAAGTTACTGGTGAGAGATCGAATAGACTTGATTTTAGACCAAGGAACTCCATTTTTGGAATTGTCTCAGCTAGCTGGATACAATCTTTACAAGAATGAAGAAGTTCCTGCTGGAGGCATAGTTACAGGAATTGGGAAAGTTTCAGGGTAAGAAAGAATTACTGTTTTATGGTAGTTACTACCTTTTTTTAAAATTTTACAAGCTCAACTTCACTACATGATTTTAAAAATTGCCTTACTCTGGCTCCTGATGCATCATTTTACATGCCCAGCTCCATTCTTTCACCTTAAATAATCCATCAACCACAACATTATATTCATTTACAATTGGAAACACAATTCAAATTTTTATTTTTTTTTGGTAAGAAATATTTATTTGCTTCAGTTCTAACTTCAACATTATTATTATTATTATTATTATTATTATTATTATTATTATTATTATTGCTCTTTTTTGCAGCACTCATTACAACCAATTTTTTTTTTTTTTTAACTATTAGTACAGTTATTACCTCTTTACAAGGGACTGTATAATTTAAAGTAACGAAAGTTTGAAAAAAAATTTTTTTATCTTTTAATAATGTGTGCATTGAAAACTGCTAATCCAATGTTTTGAAAGAAATAATTACATTGATTCTGAATATTATTATTATTATTATTATTATTATTATTATTTCTAGTATTTCTTTAAACCAATAGCATTATTTGTTCTTAGGGTGGAATGTATGATTGTTGGAAATGATGCAACAGTTAAGGGAGGGGCATATTATCCTATAACTGTTAAAAAGCATTTGAGGGCACAAGAGATAGCAGAACAAAATAATTTACCATGTATATATCTTGTGGATTCTGGTGGAGCAAACTTACCAAGACAAGCTGATGTCTTCCCAGACAGAGAACATTTTGGTAGAATATTTTACAATCAAGCTGTAATGTCTTCCAAGGGAATTACACAGGTAATACCTTGTTCCTGTTTTTGAAATAATGTTTTTAATAAGTTATCTTTAATTTTAAATAATATTATAATTGGAAGTTCAAATTTTTTGCTGTCAGCCTTTTTTACTTTTTGTTTTTATTTGTTTTTTTTTAATTATCAGTTTAGTGTAGTATAATAAATAAACACATTTGAAAGATTTAATTCAGATAAATATTTATTGTAATATAGAAAAATTTCATAGTTAGCAGTAGTATTGGGGTCTTGTACTGCGGGAGGTGCGTACGTTCCAGCGATGGCAGATGAATCTGTAATCGTCCGAAAACAGGGAACAATTTTTCTGGGAGGACCACCTCTTGTGAAAGCAGCTACAGGAGAGGAAATAGATGCTGAAGATTTGGGTGGAGCTGACGTGCACTGTAGGTAAGAAGAACAGATAACTTTTTAATTTATAAAATAATCTTTTAATTCTAAATTGTAATTCTTATTCTTAATACAGCAAATCTGGGGTGACTGATTATTATGCCCAAGATGATACCCATGCTATTCATATAGCTCGAAGAATTGTCAAAAATCTTAACAGAAAGAAAATTGTCCCGGTAAGAAATATTTAGGAAATATGCAGAAAAGTATCATAATATAGGTCATGTATTAATAATATTTCTCATATTTCATTACTCAAGGTTACAATATCAGATGTAAAAGAACCTTTATATCCAGCCAAAGATCTTTATGGAATAGTTGGAGATAATCTTAAGAAGAGCTATGACGTAAGGGAAGTCATTGCTCGCATTGTCGATGGCTCTGAATTTGATGAGTTTAAGGTATACTTATATTTATGAGTACTTTTAAAATTTTATGCAAAATTATTTAATGAAATTCTAGTTTAAATATTTCAAGCTCACGGATTCTATCATTGTTATACATTTGACTAATATATAACCTTATAAATATTTTTTTAAATTTGTGTTTACAAATTATAATATATATAGGCAATGTTTGGGCCAACTGTTGTATGCGGATTTGCACGTTTGTACGGGTATCCTTTAGGTATCATTGGGAACAACGGCGTCCTATTCACAGAATCTGCTTTAAAAGCAACTCATTTTATTGAATTGTGTTGTAAGCGGCAGATACCTCTTCTCTTTTTACAGAATATTACAGGTAGGAACTTTTTGATTGAAAGAATATTATTTGGTTAAGTTAATTCTGATGATAATAGGAGGTAGTTTAGATTTGTTTTTACACTTTACTCATGAGGGGTGTCTATCTTTGAATTTCTTCCAAATAAATGGTAATATCAGCACTTGATACTCAATATTGGTTTGAATGATGCATACACCTGATAAGTTCCATGTTGGCTCTGGCATTATTGCTTAAGAGATATCGTAAAACTGTACAATATAATCATATGAGAAGGAGAAATTAAATTGACATTTATAAATATGATCCCTTGGTTCTATTGCAAGGTCAGCTGTTTTCAGTGTTTAAACTGAACTATATCGTGACTCTCATCAATTTTAATTCTTACCGTCATTGTTTCGTACTTATGATTGTTGGTTAAGATTACGTATATTTCAATTTGCATTTTAATATTAGAAATTTAATGCATCTATCATTGATTGTCTACGTGATCAACTGTTGATCAGATTGTCTATATGAATAGTTGATCTTCTTTTTTGCATAAAATTAAATGCTGGCTTGTTAATAGTATGAGATCAAAGCTATGTAAACTTGTATTTGTTCATATATAGATTGGAATGTATAGAAATGTTATTCTTTTTTGGTTCACTAAATCTGCTTTATATTAAGTTTGTGATTAGGAATTGCATATTATTTACCTTAAGTTATATATATATATATATATATATATATATATATATATATATATATATATATATATATATATATATATATATATATATATATATATATATATATATATATATATATATATATATATATATATATATATATATATATAAAGTTTATTTGTCAAATGTTGACATGATTTAAGTTAAGTTTCATTTTTTATGTAGAGATTTAAAGGAAAAACTATTCTAAAAGCAGAAATACTTTGCCATTTCATTTTGTTTCATTTTTTTGTGCTCATTAGTACCATAACATGAAAGTTCATGAATAGTATTTTCAAGAAGAAATTTCATTTTAAGATTCATACCGGAAATTCTTAATATTATCATTTTTTTTTAAAACAGTGTGGTTCTGGATTTGAAAATCTGTATTTTTAAAATTATTTTGCTATTCTTGTTTATTTCATTGAAACTAAAAAAATAGAAATCCTCTAACGCGTAAAATGCTGATTTGGCAATTCATGACTTAAGTCCAGTAATCTATAGTCTTGGCATTTTCTTTAGAAAAAAACTAACCTGAATTGCTGAATTTCATTCATGAACTAGGCGTTGCGGCTGATGCAACCTTTTATAAACATATTAATTTGTTTTGTCTTATGTTATTATTTAGCAACTTTTTATGTCATTATTTAGCAACTTTTTCTGTACATCAGTGTGTGACTGTTTGTGTTAACATTTCCTCACTTAATTCTTCCTTCAAACTGCGAGTTTGAAATTAATCATAATTTAAACACCGGTGCATCGACGAAATTTCTAAGCATTTTAATTTTGATTTTTAATTTTGATAAACTATGCCAGTTTGCTTTTTTTGTGAAAACAGAAGTATACATAAATAGACGAAGAAATTAAACTTTTTCCCTTATTTGATTCTTTTATTCAAGTGAACTAGTAAATTTTTTAAGATTTGTAACATATTGTTTTTGATTATATTTTTCTGTGCCATGGATTTTTGAAATTAAACATCGATTAATAACTTAGAACTGAAAATGAATTTATTGTTGTTATTGATGTTTCATGTGCAAATAAAATTTAATTGAATTAAACTTAATTTTTTTTTTTTAGGTTTTATGGTTGGAAGAGAAGCAGAGTCAGGAGGCATTGCTAAAAATGGGGCCAAAATGGTAACAGCTGTAGCCTGTGCACAAGTTCCAAAACTTACCCTTATTATTGGTGGATCATACGGAGCAGGAAACTATGGCATGTGTGGCAGGGCTTACAGGTATTGCATAGTATAGGACCATCGAAATTTGTCATAAAATAATATTATTATTATTGTTATTATTATTATTTACCGAATCTGTTCAATTTTATTTAAAAATATTCTGGGTGTAAAATAAAACAAAATTTTGATTTTGTTAATTTCGATCTTTTACTTTATTAAAATAATTAAAAAATAACCCGTTTATTATTATTATTATTATTATTATTATTTGCAGCCCTCGTTTCTTGTATATGTGGCCAAACGCTCGAATCAGTGTGATGGGCGGGGAACAAGCAGCCGGAGTTTTGGCTCAAATTACTGCTGAGCAACGAAAACGAGAAAATAAGGAATGGACCGAAGAAGAAGAGCAGAAATTGAAAGCCCCAATTATCAAGCGTTTTGAGAGTGAAGGTTCTCCTTACTTTTCGAGTTCACGTCTTTGGGACGATGGAGTTATTGACCCTGTTAATACGAGGGAAGTTTTAGGGCTCTCTTTGAGCGCCGCTTTAAATGCACCTATTAAAGACACTAGTTTTGGTGTTTTCCGAATGTAGTATGTTACTATTATTAGTGTTATAGACGCTGCAGTTTGAGTTTCTAGTCGCCAAAGTTTTATAGTGTACTACGAGGATATATATATATATATATATATATATATATATATATATATATATATATATATATATATATATATATATATATATATATATATATATATATATATATATATATATATATATAATATATATATATATATATATATATATATATATATATATATAAAGGTCTAAAATAAAAGTTATGTCCTGTTAATTATATATAAATTAATGAATTGTAGTTTGTATAAATTTAATTGGAAATTTAGATTAATTTTTAAAAATTTTTATTAATTGCCATTAATTTTTTTTTTTCTATTTTTCTAAGTAGAGGTTTGTGATACGTTAAAATAATAGTTTATTTTATCATTATTTTTTTTATTTCCCCTTTTATTAAAATTAAATTTAATAGTTATTTTAAAAACATTTCTCTGTATTGAAAATAATTTTTCTATTAGTGATATAAATAAATGTTATGTCACCGAAGAAAGAAATCGGCTCTTATCAGTAATATTTTGTGTGTGTGTATGTGTGTTTGCCATTATGCCATATTTACAGCAATATTTTAAGGAATTTGAAAAATTATGTAGCATGTGTGACATCTAAAGCCTTATTTATTTTCCTGTTGTGAGGCTGCCAAAAATGTTTATATAACTGACTAAAAGTGTTCACAGTATTCTATTCCAGAAGTTTTCTTACATTTTAGCACCTTTCAATTTTATTTTTGGTCATTTCACTTTCTCCAACTTTAGAGCCATTCTATACCATACTTAAAAATCACCCAATGTATATCAAAATGGGGAAAACTTAAGTAAAGAGGTCTAACATATAACACATTGTTTCGAGCTCGTTTTCGAGTATGAGTAACAGAGAATCAATTATACGTAATACCATGAGTATATACAGTGCTGTTTTGGAATTATTTTGTAATTAAGTTTTCAAATAGGTTTGAAATATTCTAAGTCCACATTAGCTTTGATCTTTATTGTCTTAATTGTTTATATTTTCTGTTAAAATTTATAATTATTTTTATTATTACCACTTCAATTAATAACCTGTAAGGTTTATATATTTCTGTATATTTATTTATTTATTTATTATTTGTAAGCTTTCTTCTTAGACAGTATTTTAAAAAATGGAAAAGTTGTAAAAAAAGTTAACATAAATTCAAAGCTATGATCTTAGGAGGTCTGAAACAATTTTTCACTTATTAATTGAACGACTCGCTATTTTAGAGTTAAATTTGTAGAATTGTAAATTTCAAAATGTTTTCCTATTGGAAGAAGATTAATTTGATGAAGAATATAAAGTATAATCAAAGTAGGTAAACTTTGGTATAATATAGTGAAAAATTAAAATTTTTTAAATGCTCACATAATTTTAGTTACTTTTATGAAAGTGATAAGTAAAATAATTTAAATTGAATATTAAAAGGGATTCCTAAAGTTAGATAGATAAATGACATTAATTTGACTTCATTTGAATTTTATAAAGAAATTTCTGAATAGATGGAAATGGACGAGTTTCGCATCTTTTATTCTGGGCGTTCTTTACATAAATTTAGAAATTTTATATTATTTAGAAGAGTCAATTTAAAACTTTTATTTTGTGCACATCACACATCTAAATGATATACATAGAGCTCCTGAAAATTTACTTTCCAAATTGAGAACAATTGGTAAAATGTTAGGTATACAGAAAATATAGTATAAATTCAAGTTTTGTTGTTTGAATTATTTCAACTTCCAGAAATTTCAAGGAAATAAAATGAAGTATTAGAGCAAATTTTCAGTTTCGACAATTTTTGAGAAAGCAATGGTTTCTTAATACTTAGAATTTGTAATGTTCAATGAAACAAATAATTATTAATCATAATTCATTGCTAATTACTGCTATGTAACCTTTTTTTAAAGCTTTAGAGAATGGAAAATTCAATAGATTTAGGAAAATTAATTTTCAAAATTTCACAGTAGGAATAAAAGAAAACTTCAATACTTTTCATATAATATTTACAACCAGAGATTGCTTACTCGGAAGGACCAAATAGTTATGTCAAAATTTTTACTCAAAACAATGACGATTGTCATCTCAAATAAGCTGTCAAAGTTTGAATAATAACCTTAATTGCTTCACTAAATTTAAAATTGTTATTTTTTATTAATATTATTTTGGAAAAAGTTTTCATAATAGATTTAATTTGATTGCGAATTTATTTTTAGGTAAACATGTGGATGGAAGATAAGTTTTAAATTTCCAATTTCACGTAAAATGTTCCACCCTTCGATATCGTGTGCAAGAATAAAAACGTACCAGTGTAATAGTATTTAAAAGTTTAAAATTATTCAACAGCAGGTAAATTTTTGACAGTTATTTAAAACTAAATAACCTCATTCAGTTAACTTTTTTTAATTATCCTGCAGGTTCCCATATCTATTGTTACTTTATTTATACCTCTTGAATTACTTGCACTTATCTCTAATTTTTCCTATCATATATGTCATATTTCTCTACTCTACCTTTGTCATTGGATAGGATCTCTGTAACTTAACTTTAATTTGATATTTGTCAAAGTTTAAAAAGTGGTAATTTTTGATTTATTCGAAATAATTTAAACTATGGAAATATTTGACCGGCAAGAGCGTTTAGTTTTAAAAAGTAGAAGAAAGAATTAAGGCAGCTGAGAGCCTGAAAGAAGTCGTATAACTGATAACTTAATTATTTATTTATTTTATCTAGTGGTGCGAAAGTGAAAAAAATTAGATTCTAATTACACTCATTATTGAAATATTTTCTTAAAAATGTTAACATCTAGGGCTATCGTACCAGTACGGAATATTATGACCTCGGTCGTTAGACGAGGTAATGAAGGAGGAATACCAGGGTCGGTAAGTGAATTTTGTCTATTAGCTCTACAGGCCAGTAACATAATTTAAAATTTGGTAGTTTTCTTGCTGACTTGAGACGTGTATTGTAGTACTCGTGTTCAACAGCATTTTATTTTTCAATATATGGAAAATACAAGGGTAATAGTCATGTGCAACTAAGAATTTTTTTTTTTTTTAATATGTTCAAGAAATGATCTGAAATCAGTTTTAATAATTGTGTCATTCACAGAAGTGAATTAATGTAAATATATTAAAAGAAGAAACTAATGAAGCTCGGTAGATCACTTTTGTACAATAAAAGATAATTGTAGTGTTCACAATAGAGGATTTTTTCCTAGGAGATCAGGTTGCTGAAACTAATAACATGTTTTGATTTCTTTGCTTCTGCGAGTTCAACTAAAACTATGCACAGGGATTTGAAATTAACAACATAGCATATAATTTTCTATTACATCAAGGTTATGGGATTATTGGCATTATAAAATGTTTAAAAAAATTTTGTATACTTATTTGATATATATATATTAGGGATGGAGTGAAGTATATGTATTGGTATTGGTAGTATCGGCATATTTTTGAGTATCGGTATAGGTAAAAATTTGGGACAAGAGTAAAATATCGGTATCGGTAGTAGTATCAGCATATTTTTAGGTATCGGTATCGGGGAATTTTTAAGTATCGGTATCAGTAAAAATTTTGGTATCGCTCTATCCCTAATAAATATATATATATATATATATATATATATATATATATATATATATATATATATATATATATATATATATATATATATATATATATATATATATATTTAAGAAAATTGTCTGTTATTGGACTTGAACCAGCAATCTTTAAGAAGGTAGTCTTTAACATAAACCACTAGGCCACGGTGATACAAAAGGAAATCGTATTGGAACTTGCTCACTATCTACATTCGTGACATCAAATCCTGAATGACCTCCCTTATCGTAACTTGGGCAAAGGGCTACAAGGTCAAAGGTCAAATCTATCATAGACAGTTATATAACAGAGTTTTTAGTTTGCTAAAACTCTCACAGACTATTTCTATTTAGAAAATTAATGTCTGCTATTGGACTTGAACCAGCTACATTTAAGATGATAAACCACTAGGCCACAGCAATACAAAATGAAATCGCATTGGAACTTGCTCACGATCTATAGTGGGTATTTACTATATTAAATAACTTATTACAAAAATTAATGTGGCAAGAAATAAGTCCAGCTTTAGTGTTTATAGCTCATATTGAATTATTTGCGTGTGCATAATGAAATATTGAAGATCAAGTTTATTTCATCATGCGTCTTTCAGAGGAAAATAAATTTTTTATATATTTTCGTAAGGAGGAAAATGTATTGGCAGAACTTTTTGAAAAGTTACTGTATAATGTAAATTCAATTCTAAATAGGGTTTTGACAAATGGAGACAAAGAATCAGGTCAGTGTAAAAGAATTGAAAAAAAGCTTGAAATGGTCATTTGTATGGTTATCCTGAAGGAGAATATTGACTACACATCATTTTGTTCCATGTTTTATGAATCTGGTTAGAATTCAGAGAGAACTAACAAACTTTAGACATTGATGATAAGAGATACAAGATACAGTGGAATCTATCTTCATCATCAACTTTTCCACCTCAGATAATTAACATGAAATGGAAATTAGATTACATAGTTAACAATTTTGGTGGGGAGAGGAAGCATTGCCTATGATACATTATTACTTTATTACTTCAACATTCATAATAAGTTGTTGCAGTATATATTTTAAAAATAATTAAATGCCAAGTAACTGACTTAAACTGCAAATTTACTAGAAGTAAATTGATACGCAAAATTTAAATATGAACTTTCAAAAGCAGATGTATCATTTATTCTGTTTTAAAACATTTCTAATTTTTGGAGTAATAAGTTGTGATAATATTTTTTTTTAAAGTAAAAACTAAAGCAAAAGTAATATATATATATATATATATATATATATATATATATATATATATATATATATATATATATATATATATATATATATATATATATATATATATATATATATTAGGGATGGAGTGAAGTATCGGTATATTTTCAGGTATTCGGTATCGGTATCGGTATCGGTGAATTTGAAAGTCTTAGTATTGGTATCGGTAAAAATTTTGGTATATGAATGGATAAAGTATTGGTAAGTATCGGTATATTTTCAGGTATCGGTACCGGGTAAAAATTTTTTTGGTATCGCTCCATCCCTAATATAATATATATATATATATATATATATATATATATATATATATATATATAATATATATATATATATATATATATATATATATATATATATATATAATATATATATATATACTGCATAAACCTCTAATTTCTCTACCTATGAGCCAAAAATTTGTTCTAAAGCAATAAAAACCTAAGACAATAAAATGAAATAACAAATGGTTAAAAACAAGAAAAATTTAAAAATAAACCAATCAATTATACTATTGGTCCTTAATACTATAAAGAAAAATTTTATATCAAAACTGTTTATGAATGATAGGACAAACAATGTGGGTATTTATGACATGAATTGTGACAAAATATTTTGGTGAAACATGACTTTTAAAGACATTTGTAAGGAAAATGATTTTATAATTGATATGAACTCTGCCAAATTTGTAGTTTTGTGCTACAATAGTGAAAATAGAAAGTTTTAGGAATCATCTGTTATTAATAATACAAATAATTTTAACAGAAATCCCTGTGAAATAAAAATAAAAAAAAAAAACAAGTTGATACTTTAATCAATATATTAAGAAATGGAAATTATTGTAAAAAATTATTTAAAAAAAAAAAAATCTTTTATACCAACCAAAAGTTAATCTTTAGATTGTTAAATTCATTTTTTTTTTTTTTTTTTTTTTTGTTGCTTTTCTTTTTCCCTTGAATAAGGATCCCTAGGTTTAGGGATTGAAAACTAAAAAAATTAATAAAATAACTTTTTAACTTTTTCTTGTTTTTAACTATTTGTAAACCTGTTTTGTTGCCTTATAATTTTATTGTTTTAGAAGAAATTTTCAGCTCATTGGTAGAGAAATTAAGGGTTTATTGTCAAATTAATTTTAATGTGGTGATTTTCTGATTATTAGCCATATATATATATATATATATATATATATATATATATATATATATATATATATATATATATATATATATATATATATATATATATATATATATATATATATATATATATATATATATATATATATATATGCAAAGTACACAGATAATTTCAAAGCAGATTCATATTTGAAATTTTGTGAATATTATTTTTTCAAGTAAAATATTTATACTCTGTTTCATTCTTTATATAAAAGTTTTCTAGTATGCTTTAGTGCTTCATTAGATTTTCTTTAATATATTTATTTTGTATTTATAGCTTCAATAGTGGACTAAATATTCTGTGTTTGGTCTGAACTAAAGAAATACCTATATGTACACTTAAAACTATGAATACTAAACATATTTAAATGCTTAAAACCAGATGAATAAGTACATGGAGGCCACCATTTTGAATATCCATAGACTGATGTATTGACACAATATTGATAATTATATTTGAATACATGATACACAAAAAAAATTTTCTTCTTGGAGAAAAGTCTTCATACACCCAACCTGTATAATATGTATTGATATTTAAAATGACATTCTATGAACAATAATGGGTAACTAAATCTTTTTCTAGAAAAATATTTAGGTTGGTATTTTTATTCTACAAAAATGGTTTTCTGCTTTTCCTTAGTCTATATTTAAAGTGTTTAAATATATTTAATATAGTTTCAGTAGAGTAGAAATAAAATGCATTTCATTTATGATGATTTATTACCATTCAGTAGTACACACGGTCTTCCAAATCTTTCAAGGATTTATTACATACATACTAGAATTATTAGTTTCTGATGCAAAATAAAAATTGAAAATATTTACCAATTCTTATTCTGAACTTGCCAGATTTTCATTAGTTTTAATTGGGTCAGTTGTCTTATTCATACTTTTAAATTATAAAAGATAAAAATCATTTTAGGTTATTATTATTCCTTGCTAAATTAATTTCCACCATTCATTTTGCCTTTCATAATGACTGGTTAAGTTAACCTATAATTTTTTTTACCCTAGATCTTCCTCCCTACCACTAATAGTTTAACTTAATAATATTGCACTATTGTTTTTTAAAACTTATTTCTAAGCTCATAACTTCAGTAAAATGTTTTTTGTCTTCGCTAGTCAACTTCAATCTCTCCTTTTAGAATTGTATACTCTTTCAGCCTGTCTCCAATAAAGGGGACTCTTCTATAACCTAGGTCTTAATATAATGTTTTGAATATATTAACTAGATTATTTGGAAACTTCTAAGTCTGTTTGCTAATCTAGTTTCTCATCTAAGCATTAATTCAAAAAGGAATGTTCAGCTGAAGATTTTCTTTTCATCCTCTCATTCTTGATCCTTCGACAAGAATAAGTACATTTTACTCTATAGAAGCTATGAACTCGAAATAAGTGTAAATGTTAGTCTTTTTTTTGTAATTTTAATTAATTTTGAGTTTTACACTTCAGTTAGTTGCATAGTATAGAAGCTTTACGCATTCCTTTATGGAGTATGTAAACTGAATAAACATCTTATTGATAGTCTAAGTTAAAGTCTCACTCTTACTGCCAAATAGTTGTATCCTCCCCCTTATACTCTAGGTTGGCGTATCTTCTCATCAACTCTATTCTATTGCATCTTTACCATGGAAAAGTAATAGAATAAGATGTCCTTCCTTCTATTATTTATCCCAACTCTCCATCTTTGACGTAAACTCTTATTAGAAAGAACACTCACTCGTGTTAGTTTTTGCTTTGAGCTTTTTTTTCCATTGATCTAGTGGGTTTCATGTAGGCATATTCCATTTTCACCAATTGTTTTGTAAGATTTTTATGTATAAGCTTTACTTTTTATGTACTTGTTGTAGATAGGTAAAAAATTAACCTAAGATTCGCAATGTAGTTAATAATTAAAGCGGATTCGGATCAATATATATATATATATATATATATATATATATATATATATATATATATATATATATATATATATATATATATATATATATATATATATATATATATATATATATAAATTTATTTTCCCCAGAACCTTCCGTTTCAAATAAGGAACAGATACAGACTTACATTAAACTTCATTTTATTCTTTGGGTCCGGATTTGGTCTACCTTTCCTCCTAGTGCGCCATCAGCTCTTAAAAAAATGAACTGTACAATATTTTATTTGTAAATTTACATCCAAATAATCTTTATTTTTATTTGATGATTATGTATTTCTTTTTGTATGTATAATTAAAGTGGATACAGTAGTAAACCTTTTATTTTAATGTTTTTTAATTTGGTTGGTAAAAAAAAACAAGATCAAAAAGGAAATTTATATAAATACAATTTATAAAGCAATTGAATATATAAAAATATATGGATATTGAAATGACCCCACATGTAATATAAATTAAAATAAAAATTAGTAATCTGAAAACTCTGCACTTTCTTTATTCATCATTGCCATAGCTGCCTTCATAAGGTCTGCACTTTGAAGAAAAGCCATATTTCTTCCAGCCTGATGGGATAAAAATAAATGTACATGTTAAAAATTGTTAATTTATGGTATTTTAATGCTCAAACTATTCAGAAGAATGTCAACATTATTAAGTAATATACTAACGATAAACTTCAATCCTTCCTCAACTGTGTGATCCCTTGAATAATTGAGGGTTTCTTTCGTAGTCTGCATTGCAACTGGCGATTTCTTAGCTATAGTTTCAGCCAATTCTAAGGCACTTTTAACCAACCTATTATAATAATTTGTTAAAAATATTAAACAAATAGTTCATTTCACTCGGAAGATTTAATGAAGTAGAATTCAATAGTTTTCATTAACGCAGTCTAGTGTCATACAGGGATATAATTTATATAAATCTTAGAATAAAAAAAAAAAAATTACCCAGCTTTATCAGGGAAAACACGAGAAATGAATCCAATTTTCACCGCTTCATCCGACAAGAATTTTCGTGCTGTGAAACAAAGTTCTCTGGCTACACTACTACTACCAATCGTTTTTGGAAACCTCTGAAGAGTTCCCACATCAGCTGCTAAACCTAAAATTTTGTAACAATATTTAGTTACCAAAACTTAAATAAAAATTAAATTACTTTCAAACATATATTACGGCGTTTATATTTACCTAATTCTACCTCCTTGATTTGAAACCATGCATCTGATGTGCAGTATCTAACATCTGCAGCGGATATTAGGTCTATTCCTGCCCCAATGCAAGCTCCATGAACTGCTGCAATAACTGGTTTTGGGCACTGAAAATTTGATGTAAAAAAAAAAAAAAAAAAAATATTTAAAGGTTAATAGTTAACACAAATACTTAATTTTAAAAATAATATCAGCCATTCAGAAGTCACAAATGATGGGTTGTGAAAGAATAAAAACAGAGTAGGTCATTATCATTAATGAGTTTTCATTGAATGCATTTGTAATGGTCGAAAGAAAGCTGCATGTTGTTTGAATTGATTAAACTACTTTAAAAATGCAAATAGTAACGAATAAATTTAAAGAATTGTAAACTGCAGGAATTAAGGTCTTAAAAAAAATGAATAAACTACAAATCCAACCTTTGAATTTAAAAGTATTAAAATGTAAAGTTGATGAAAACTATTTCAAAGTTTTAATTAGTTACATAGTTTTAACCAATGTTTATTTCCTATTTTCTAAATAATATTGAGATTTGGAGAAATATTTAAGGGAGACCTCATTATAATAAATCATTTCAAAGCCAATTTTGGTTGTATGAAGTGGATATTTTAAAACAAGAATAAGAAATCTGCCATTAAATAGTTGTGTAAAATTTAATCCTATTAAACATCAGATCAAGAAATTCACCATTTAAAACTATAATTTTCCACAATTAGAACATATATTACTTTCTCTGACCCCTCAAATAGGAGAATAAGGAATAAACTTATCAGGTAGCATACAAGATTCAATTAGAAATTAACCTAGAGAGAAATAATAAAGTTCAGAAATTATTTAGTTTTTACAAATTTAATCTCAACAGTAAGATGGGCTTTATTTAAGACAAATGATACAGTGGTTAGCTCTGATGAACAATTACTCAATATTTTTAAAATCCACTTTGTATAAGTGTTTACAGATGTAAGCAATAATACTTAACACGTCACTGAGCAAAGTGAGATAAGTTTGAATTTTTTAATATTAATGCTAGAGATTAAAGACTAACATATTGGTTACAATAAGTTTGCAGGTCCTGATAATATACATGGCAAGAGCCCTAAGTAAGTTATTATTACTGCATAAGGTTTATATTTAATATTCAAATAGGTCTCTTAATTACTGTGAGATACTAGAGAACTGGAAAATTATTTATATGTTATACTAATTCATAAGGAAGGTATCAGAGATGGCCTTGGAATTACAGGCTAGGTATTAGTTTAATCTCAGTAATAAACGTTGTAGAAAAAATATTGAACAGTTAAATAGAAAAGTGCGATCGACATTGTGAAATAGCAATACTATAAACATGGTTTTAATTAGCCGTTGTGGTACCTCCTCCTTTCCAGCCACCTCTATTCTGTGGAATTCTCTACCATCTATTTTTCCTCCTGTATTTAATC
>SEYY01001662.1:150000-152500 GCA_009176605.1 Armadillidium nasatum | reverse complement strand
GTGTTTGTAATGTTGTAAGTTTGGGTGGTGCCCGCATCTCAATCTTGCTAGTGAGATTTGTAAGTGTCTTGGGAGGTTGTTGGAGTCGGGTGTTTATTTCGGGAGGGGGTTCGTTAAGGATGCTGTTTGGAGGTCTGTTGATCATATATGAATGTGTTAGTTGAGTGTGTATATGTTTGGTTGTTGTGGTATTGGGGGGAGGAGGGGGAATGTGATTTAGGATCCGTTTGTAAAAGGCTCCGGTGGACGATGGAGGTTGTTTTAGTCTTTGATTGGTAGGTTGGAGGAGAGTTTTGTGACATGGGTGTGTGGGTAGACGGGTTTTTGCATAGAATTGGGTGCCTATCATTTCGAGGTGGTTCCTTATAGGTAGTATCTTGGTTTCGTTATGAAGGTGTTGTTGAGGGGTTGTGGGTGTGCAGCCGGTGATGGTGCGAAGGGCTTTATTTTGTGTTATTTGGAGTGTCGTTAAGTTTTTGTCGGAGAGCAGAGGGTGCCAGATGGGGGAGGCATAGTTGATGGTGGGGCGTATAAATTGTTTGTAGATTGCAATTGAGGTTTGTATGTTGTTGTGTATGTCAGTGTTGGCCACTGTTTTGAGGATGTTGAGTTTTCTGGTTGCGGCTGTGGTGGTATTTTGAATGTGTTTGGAGAAAGTGAGGTGAGTGTCAAATGTTAGGCCGAGAATCTTTGGGGTTTTGTTGAAGGGTATGGGGGTGTTGTTTAGTAGGACTTGTGGGTAGGTGTTGGATAATGTGTTTGTCTGTTGTTATGAGGGTTATGGAGGATTTGTTTGGTGATGCCGTCATCCTGTTTTCTACTAGCCAAGTTTGGAGTTGTGTTAGGTAGTCTTGTGTGAGTGTTGTTGCGGATGGAGAGGTCTTCGTGAGTGGTGGCAATAGTTATGTCGTCGGCGTATGTAGTGATGTGGGTGGAAAGTTGTTTGGGGTTGTGGGAGGTCTGCTGTGTATAGGTTGAATAGGGTGGGGGAGAGTATGGCTCCTTGGGGAACTCCGTTCTTTATGTTGATGGTACGTGATTTATGGCCGTTTTGTTGTATTTGGGCGGTTCTTGCCTGATAGGAAGTTGGATAGCCATTTCTTAGTATTTGTTGTGATGTTGGATTGGAGGATTTTATGGATAAGATTATGTCTCGGGACAGTATCGAAGGCTTTGTTTATGTCAATTGCTATTAATATAGTGTGATTGGCTTATGGTTTAGTCCGTTTATTATAGGTTGGATGATGTTGGTAAGTGCAGTGGTGGTGGAATGGTTGGGTTTGAACCCGTGTTGGAAGTTTTGTTGTGGAATGAATTGGAGGATAGAATTTAGGATTAGTTTTTCAAGAAGTTTTGAGATGGTGGATAATAGGAGATTGGGCGGTAAGAGGAGGGGTTTGAAGGGTCTTTGCCAGGTTTTAGTTTAGGGATGATTAATGCTTTTTTCCATAGGGGAGGGATATAGTTGAGTTGGATGGATTTGTTGAAGATGGAGGTTATGTATGTGATTGTGTGGATGGATAGGTGTTTTAGGTGAATATTTGATATGTTGTCTGGTCCTGTTGCTGGAGAGTTTTTCATAGTTTTAATGGTGTTTTGAGTGTTTGTGGGCGTGATGGCGTTTAGGTTGTTATGGTTGTTGTATAGCTTTTCAGTTTTTTGATTATTTTTCTGTTTTGAGGGTGGGTAGGTAAGCTACTTTGTTTAGCGAAGTGTGTGGCTAGTAGGTTGATGTGTTGTTTGGGAGTTAAAGGGGTTTGTGTAGTGGGATTGGTTGGAGTTTCGTGAGTGTGAAGAGGGTTGTTTTTTGCGTTGTGAATTGTGTGGATTGTTTTCCAGATTCTTTTGCTGTTTGTGTTGTCCAAGTTTTTGATGAGGAAGTTTTGGTAGTTGTTAGTTGTGTGAGTTTTTATTAGGGTGATATTTGATTGTTTAGGGTTTCTAATTGTGTTTTGGTGAGTTGTGTGGGGTTGTTATGGCGTTTTAGTACGTTCCTTTGTTTTATGAGAGAAGTGATTTCGGGGGAGAGGTTTGGTACGTATTTTTTAATGTGGCCTTTAGGGATGAAGATGTTGGCCGCTTTCTGGATTGTGTGGGTGAGATGGTTAATTGCTGATTTGAGGGAGGATATGTTTGTAATTTCGTTTGTTGTGAGGTTTTCGTCTATGTAGTTGGAGAAACCGGTCCAGTCTGCTTTTTTGTAGTTGGTAAATGTAGTTTTAGATTTGTGAGTGGGTTTGGAGTTTATATCGGTTTCTGTGGTCCATTGTAGAAAGGGGTGAATGTTTGAGGAGCAAAAAGTGATGTCTGGTGATGTGGGGGATTGGTTGATTTGCGGGGGGATTCTGGTGTGGAGGTTTTTGTCTTATTATATATATATATATATATATATATATATATATATATATATATATATATATATATATATATATTATATATATATATATATATATATATATATATATATATATATATATATATATTATATATATATATATAT
>SEYY01001662.1:145000-147500 GCA_009176605.1 Armadillidium nasatum | reverse complement strand
AAATTCTGAACATTGCAATAAAAATATGATAGCCTATATGTTTTAATATTTATGTTTTCAATTATAAAATTCTGAAATAGTAAATATCCTTAATAATTGATAATTTTAAGTTTACCTTTTCTTCACTTCACACATTGTTGATTATATAAATTGACACAGTTAGAATATTAAAAATGTAGTAAGATTTAAATATGAGAATGTCCTGAACTAATTTTAAGTATAAAGTTACATTACTTCGTATATAGATTTTTTATTTTTTTTTCTCCTGAGATCTTAATTTACAGAGGAAAATCATATGCTAATTCTTCCAGGCAAACAAGACACTACTTTCAGATCAACATGAGATAAAAGCTAAAAAAATGTACATAATAATGACAATACTAAAATAATAACAGCAAAATTAATAATAAAAACATAATAATATACGGTACATTAATAATAGAATTAAGAGTAAAGACAATAATACATCAATAATAAAATCAAACAATATTATCATTAACATAATAATAATTGGCCTATACAATAATAATGATAATTAAAATAATTACAATTATTATTAATAATTATCATCATCAATTGCAATAGTCAAACCTAAGGAAGATAGTGCAGTGACAAACAGTTTTCTTTACTTGAAAACTGTGATTATTATTACTGGAATTCAGGGTAGTGTATATAAATACACATTACTATGGAATTTTCCTCAAAATGTAAATAACATTGAACTTGGGGTAAATGTTATTTGACTAAATAAAATCAAATGAAAAAAAATCTCTTTAATTTAATAAAAATTAAAAAAAACTTTAAAAAATTAAGGTTGAGTTTTAGTAGCCAAAAATAGTAATTTGCAACTCAAGGGGGAGTACCTTTGCTGAAGCTGTCAAATATTTTTTTTTTTTGTTTCTTAGTAATAATAATTTATAGTATTTTCATGTATAGATTCCTGAAGCACTTTTACATGTTTGATTGAATTTTAAATGAAAAAATTAGATTAAATTAAAAATTGAGATTTTACATTTAATATACTATTTTATCAAAATCTCATAAAATAATGTCCCAATGAAATAAGGTCTTGTTTAACTTCAACTCACACAACTCATGTTAAATCACCATTAAAGAAAGCATATGACTCAAAAGAAAAACTTTGATATCTAACCTTAAATTAGTAAAGAGATACAGTCATGGTTAAACCTAAATAAAAAAAAAAAAAAAAAAGTAAGATTTTGTGCTTGAAAATAAGGTTCTTGAAGAGGGCCCCCATTCTTCAGTTAATTCTTAAGTCTCAAACAATAATGTTAAAGATTTTGAAGCAGTGTCATCAATTGTTTTAAGCATATCTTACAATGATATATCGATGTTTCTATATATCGAAGGTCAGACAACTTCTTAACCTTTACCTAATAATAGATATTAATAATAAGCATATATCAAAAAAATTGGTTTAGTTTTCAATATAGTGAAAATACAGAGATGTTGTTCTGGGCTAAACTATTACCCAATTATAAATAAAAGTCAACTAACCTAACATGCAAAACTGAATTACCAAACTCCCAAAGGTTTGTCAAAAAATGCTCAGAAATGAGCTTGTAGTTGTAGTTATAATAATAATAATAATAATAATAATAATAATAACAAAAATTGGCTGGGTTTTGCCAAGTTGGTGTCTATACTTGGTAATGTTTTTATAGTATATTTTGAGTATGCAAAGGGTCTTTCTTTTCTGTCTGTCTGGAATAGTTCAAAGATAAAATTCACAACCAAAACCTACAAAATATAATTGACGAACTATTTGTGCATTTTGAAATTGCATAAATTCTTATTTTCTAAGTCTAAACAGCGATTACGATTTCTGAAGCAAGTATAGTAACGAATACTTTACTTATCACTTCATATCATTCCTTCGGCCTTATTTTGGGGAATTTTGCAGTTTTTTTTTTTTTTTTTTTTTTTTTTAAATTCGACTTATCAGCTTCTCTTTTATCTTATTTTTCACCTTCGCTTGAAAATTAATCCTTATCAGATTCGTTTCCCACGGCACCATAGACTTTAAGTTTATGAATGACCCATAGTCTTTGGAATAACCAAAGTGAATGACACCGTCGCCAGAGCAGTATTGCCAGAGGTTATAAAGACTAGATTTAACTACATAATCACAAATATTCCTAAGAATTTCATACATTTCCCTACCATATTTACAGAACTTCCCTAATTACAGAAAATTATCACACCGGCTGTCTCATTGTTGCCTCAAAATAAATTAATAAATCGAAAAGCTAACTTCAAACAATATTAAATAACCACAATAACCAATAACATTAAAAGCGAACTATTTTCTTTTGATGAATTACGCCAGCTGGCATACCATTATTTCTGCTTTGGATAAATTTGCCAAAGAAAAATAAAACACAAAAATTCCCTTAATACATTACACAAAAAGTGACATGCCAGTGATAATGCAGTTTAACTACATCAGCTGGGATTTTGTTGTAATTGAGTAGTACGG
>SEYY01001662.1:120000-140000 GCA_009176605.1 Armadillidium nasatum | reverse complement strand
ATATATATATATATATATATATATATATATTATATACGCCTCGTGAATACAACATACACAAATCCTGGTATACAAATCACACTCAATATGCGACCGTCCTCCCTTCTTTTAATTACAATATCATCAGAAACAATAATATATCCCCAAACCATAACCTGCTCACTCTGACAATTCTAATATCTAATGCAAAAACATAACATACTTAAAACATAAACGATAATAACACAAATATTTCAAATTATATATATATATATATATATATATATATATATATATATATATATATATATATATATATATATATATATATATATATATATATATATATATATATATATATATATATATATATATATATATATATATATATATATATATAAACTAATAACGATAGCATTTGCATTTACTGCACAACATCTCAACTTTGATATAAAGAGTTACAGCGTAATGTCTCCTCTCTTCCCATCATTGAAGTCTCTAACCAATTACCATACAATTTGAATAGACTTAAATGATCAAACCACTACTTGGTATTAATTACAAGACAGAGGATACATAATTATATAAGATACTTACGTTCTCAATGTCATAAATAAGCTTCACAAACAGAAACGAGATTTCCTATACGTTCCCCAAGCCTAACCATATTAACACAAAAGAAGAGACAAGATCAATCACATCATAAACTCTAAAAATAAGACAAGAATGCTCCTTAAGCAGCAAAATCTTATGCACAAAAAATAAAAATTTTCTGTCAAAATTCAGTCTACATTTGGAACAACCTCCAAAACAATTTATTCTCTACTTTGGCCCAAAATAACTTCAGTAACCAAGAAAAAACTTCATATTGTATATAAAACTAACTACCAAAGAGATCCACTTACTTACACTTTACCAGTATTCTTTCCCCATACGTATAAAGAAGAGCAACTCAAATAACATATATTTAAATTTTTTTTACAGATTGATAAGAAAATTTCAACACAATACCTTCAAATGAAACCAAAGTCCTCACATAAGACATTCACTTAAAAATGATAAGAACTGAATTTAAACACTGAAAATATAACAACCCAGTTGCAACCTCTTACATGAAAAAATTAAACGACACTGCAATATTCAATTACAATATCTAAAACACCCATCCTCCTTGTTATATGAAGCATGAACAAATAAACACAATAGAGAAATCACTACAAAACCCGCTCACCAATCAATCTCCTAAGCATTAACTAAAATCAAATGAACAGGGTACTCTACCTCAAAAACACAAAAATAACATCAAACTAGGAAGACATTACTGTAAACTACAAGGATATATATATATATATATATATATATATATATATATATATATATATATATATATATATATATATATATATATATTATATATATATATATATATATATATATATATATATATATATATATATATATATATATATATATATATATTTTTTTTTTTATTTTTTTTTTAATTTGCTCTCCAACTGGAAAGTTGTAGAAACAATTGTACCTGTGGTGTAAGGAATATCATGGGTCATTTCTGTGTCAACCAAAAGTCCTGTTTCATATGCCCAACACCGTGCAACATTTCTCGGAGTATAGCCCCCTCCACCAAGCACTAAAAGTGGAATGCCGAAGCTCTTTGTATATGTCACACATTCTCTATGAAAAGTAACAAATGAATTTTAGTATATATATATATATATATATATATATATATATATATATATATATATATATATATATATATATATATATATATATATATATATATATATATATATATATATATATATATATATATATATATATATATATATATATATATATATATATATATATATATATATATATATATATATATATATATATATATATATATATATATATATATATATATATATATATATATATATAAAGAATAAATTTTATAGTTGTAAATAACTAAAATTATTAAATAATAATAATAACAATAAAATTAATCACACTTAAATTTAAGGACAGATTAATTTTCAATTAATATCGTACAGGAACCTTTTTAAAAATTGTGAAAGTGGCAATTTACATACTTCTTTCTTTGCGAATGATAATCTAATTTTAACAATATTACATTATGAGATACGATTTTAATGGTTACGGATTAGAAATGTCATAAGATGGAATTATTATTTATTATTATTATTATTATTATTATTATTATTATTATTATTATTAACAAATTTAAAATGTAATATAAACTTCAGTCAAGGAACAATTATCTTCCTTCAAAAATTATAAGTTTTCTGTCATGAATGATTTTGGTATCGGTCAGTTTTTTTTTTTACTAATACTTGACTCTATCCCTATATATATATATATATATATATATATATATATATATATATATATATATATATATATATATATATATATATATATATATATATATATACTCCTTTTTAAGCATAGACTGTTTTTACTCTTGTGTGATTATATGATATAAAATCAAATAACCACTTTAGTTTTAAAATTCATGATATTGGCTCACTAATAAATAAAATATAAGTACATATTATAATATACTTAAATAGATAAAACTAATTACACCATCCTTACCCATGACCTTTAGTTGAAAGAGAAAAGCAACCTAACCGATCTCCACCTAAAGAATCAGCCCCACATTGAAGTACTATTGCTGTAGGACGATAATACTGCATAACATACTGAAAAAATAATATATAATATATATATATATATATATATATATATATATATATATATATATATATATATATATATATATATATATATATATATATATATATATATATTATATATATGTGGAGATAATATGCATATGCATTCTCAATATTTTGATGGAAGGCTCTGATCCTTATGACAAGCTTAAAAGCAGCAAAGAACCTGTACCCTTTCTACGGCAAAGTTTCTACTTGTTAGTAGTAATTACAGAAACTTTACTAAATCAGAATATATATATATATATATATATATATATATATATATATATATATATATATATATATATATATATATATATATATATATATATATATATATATATATATATATATATATATATATATATATATATATATATATATATATATATATAAAGTGTATTGGAAGAAAAAAACCCACTTTTAGCAAGTTTGATTACTTTTATCCAAAATTACTCTGACAAGCCCTGGTAATACTCTTATGGGACTATAAAAGTATATTATATATATATATATATATATATATATATATATATATATATATTATATATATATATATATATATATATATATATATATATATAATATATATATATATATATATAGTGGAAGAATTTGTAAAAGGATGTGACGAGTTGAGCTAAAGAGTATATAAAGGTAAGAATAAAGTGTTCTGGATGAAAAATGGGAAAGAAGGGGAGGGTGGTGTGGATGGGGGAAATGAAATGCATGTTAAAGTGGGAAGGAGAGATTGGAATGAGTTTATTCATTTAAATATCTGAGGGTGAATTTTGAAGAGGGAGATGGTAGTGAAAGTGATGAAGTAGGACATAGAATAAGAGAAGGGGAGGTGTTGGGAGGTTTGAGTGATATTTGGAGTAGAGGAAGGTTGCCAAGAGAGGTGAAGGTTAAAATGTTTGAGGGATGCCATATACCCATGGTTATGTATGGAAGCAAAGTATGGAGGTTTAATGTGAGAAAGAAAAAAAAGGTTGAAGTTTTTGAAATGAAGCGCCTGAGAGAGGTATGCGGTGTAGCTAGAAGGGATATAATTAGGAATGTAAGAATAAGGGAGATGTGTGGTTGGATAAGGAGTCTGGTTGGGAGGTGGTTTGGCCATGTTTGTAGGATGAATGAGGAAAGACTGGCAAAAAAGGTATTTATTTGTATCAGAAGTGGATGGTGTGAGAGGTAAGGGGAGACCAAGGGGAGGATGGATGAGTGGAGTCAAGGAGTTTTTGAGGGATGAGCTGGGAGGAGAGTGTGCAGTTGACAAAGGATAGGAGTGAGTGGAAAAGATTGGTTAGGGTGTGAGGGTTGAGGAATGGATGTGGCTTGTGGTAGAAACCACTCAACGATTGTGGGAAAGGGTGTGATATATATATATATATATATATATATATATATATATATATATATATATATATATATATATATATATATATATATATATATATATATATATATATATATATATATATATATATATATATATATATATAAAGGCACTTTTCGAAACCAGCTTTCACCATACTTGGTAAAAACTATCATTGCCAACCCTGATATATATATATATATATATATATATATATATATATATATATATATATATATATATATATATATATATATATATATATATATATATATATATATATATATATATATATATATACTCTACCTCAATGATAGGTTTAAAAATCTGTATGTAGCTTGCATCATCAATTCCTTCTTTTAAAGGCACATTCACAGAATAATATCTTCCACTTTCATGCCCTAATTCAAACATATCACCTGTAATAAATTATAATATATATATATATATATATATATATATATATATATATATATATATATATATATATATATATATATATATATATATATATATATATATATATATATATTATATATATATATGTGTGTGTGTGTGCGCGCGTGTGTGATGGGACGGTTAATCGTCATTGGTATATTTTTCTCAATCGTTCTCGTGAATTTTCTGCCGATTAATTTACATATATTGGCTTAGAGATATATCTGCTTCACTCTCTTCTATAGAGAGTGAAAAGTTATTTAATAGCGGTGAACAAATATACTCTCCTAGACAAAATCGAATTTCCCCAGAAATTAGAGAAAAAATTGTTTCTGCAACACAATTTAAGAGCTCTAAATTTAATGTACTAGAATTTTGCTTGTCTGTTCCATGTTTTCGCATATTAAAATTTATAATTAAAAACAATGTTCTGAAGATATTACAAGGTGTCCTACTTGCTCTCGGGACCAAATACGCGCTTAACGATATCAAAATACTACTTATAAGTTAAAATTCCCCACGAATCAACCTTGGTTTTGTGAGAATCGTGTTGACATCACAAGTGTTTGAAGTAATCGCCATTAGAATCAAGTCATGCCTGCATACGCGTCTGCATGTTACGGAAGGTTCCCACCAAAGTCTCTTGAAAATGACACAATCTTCAAAGAAGGGCTCAATTTTGTACAATCTGACATTGGACGTGTGAAAAGTGGAGCGACCTCTCACGATTCTACCTCACTTCTCACACACTAAGGTTTGTTTGTAGCAAATTTATGAACTTATGACCAGTACTTTGATATCTATACGAGCATATTTGGGAATAAGTGAGACACCCCTATTGTTATACTATATATTAAAATTACATGTACTTACACATCTGAATAAAGAAAAAAGAAAATGAACAATTAGTTTCATCCTATTTATAAAATTGTTAAATTTATTAAATAATGGAGGTTTTTCTTAACATACTTTTCAATTTTTATCGTCATCGTCAAAAAATTCTTAAACGTTCCATCATATATATATATATATATATATATATATATATATATATATATATATATATATATATATATATATATATATATAATATATATATATATATATACATATATACATATATATATATATATATATATATATATATATATATATATATATATATAAAAGATCAAACAAAATAGGATCATTCTTTATTTATTTTTCTTAATCAAAATTTACTACAAACCTGTGCCCGGGAAAAAGTAATTTCCATATTTATGAAACGAAACCGTCATAACTCTATCTGTAAGATAAAAGGCTTCTTGAACACCATCACCATGATGTATGTCAATGTCAATATAAAGAACACGAGGATGATATCTGAAATCAAAAGGAAAATTTGTGTTAAAAATAAAAGAATTTCTTTTGATCCCTTTTTGAAGTTGATAAAACGTCCTTCATTAAAAAATAAAAATTTACATTGCAAAATAGATATAAGACAATACAACTTTTAAAATTAAATGATTGTAGGTTTTTAACAAACTCAAATATTTTTTTTTAGCAAAAGAATAAAGTTTCATAAAAACCTTGACTTTAATGGAACATGGTTGTTAAACCATTGAAGAAAAGAAAAGGTAGTAAGCCAAGACAAATGACCTTACATATCAAATGCATAAATATGTGAGAACAAAGGCTTTACTATTGTTTTAAAGTAGCGACTAACTCCCAACTTCAAATTTCAGGTTGTCCTAAAACTCGAATAAAAGACACTTTCACTGAAGATGTTACAAATAGTAGAAGTTCACACTACACATGAAGATCAATTTTGTTCCATTTTATGTTAATTAAAAAAAAAATAATAAAACTAAATATTTTTTACTACTATGATTATAAATTTTGACATCTGACTTTATATAATTAGGTCAATTTCATACAAAAGGTGTTAATCCTAAAACTGGAGTTTAAATATGATGAGAAGTGGAAATATTTCCATTGTCATCCAATTATAGGTCTACTCTACAGAAACCGGATTTAAGCTTACGAAATTCTAAAAAATGTCATTGATCCTTTCATAATACTTTAATTTAAATATCTAATAATAAACTACTAAATCCAATTATCAATCTAAATGCTAAAAAATTCTGATAAAGACTACAAAATATTAGATACTAGAGTATTTTTTGATGGAAATGACATTTGCTTTCTTTCAACTTGTTACTGATCATGGTGGTAATGAAACTACAATGTTTTTATGATAATTAAATTACCACAATAACGTGCAAGTCTGAAGATATAAAAAGAATCTAAAATATCTTCTTTTGATTGGCAAGCGCAGGTAAAAGCAGTCTGGCTCATCCTTTTTCACAAAGGAAAATAAAGGATGAAAGACAATAATGAGTAAAACACAATGCTTCAATGGGAATTAACAATTTTTCTAAATTTCAAATAAGGACAAATATGTGAATGGAAAACATGTTGCCATAATCCATACAAATGGATTCAGTTGAATTTTAGAAAAATATCTGCCTGGCATTTGCTAAAATTTCCAAAGCAATTAGTTTGTTTTTCTTCACTTTCAAGTCTACTACTAATAACGATGTTCGTAAATATATTTTGAGGTAATGCCCAAAAAAGTTCTCTGACTTGTTTAGACTATGCCTAATTAATAGGCTTAAGCCAGTAAATCTGAGTAGCTTTAAAATATAATTCTTATTTATATTAGGTGCTTAGAGTCAAAGCAGTTTAGATAAATAATTTGGTATTAAAGTTTTAATGGATTTCAAATATATATATATATATATATATATATATATATATATATATATATATATATATATATATATATATATATATATATATATATATATATATATATATATATATATATATAAACCCCATTGGTTTAGATTAAAAAAAAAAAAAAAAAAAAAAAGACTAAGAAAAACGTTTCTTTCCAACTAACTCCAATGTTGCTGCCAATGAACGGGAAATATAATAACTTTTTTTTCAAAAATATAGTAAGAGACTCCATCATGAACAGGTATTTTTGAATCATTTAATAATAATAATAATAAAAAAAAGGCAAATGGTTATTCACACAAACAATATATGGGATCTTAACTAAAGTCTGAATATCAGTTAAACACATGATAGTTTTATCATTTCCATAAATTTATAAAAATAAAAAAATAAAAACTTAAAAATTATCAATATTAGTTTTTTGTTTAGCAACCAAAGAATGTTATAAATATTTGATACTTTTAACTTTTCCAAATTAAAATTAATTAGATGTTATGCTAAAATTAAAGTGAAAAGATCACCACCTGAAAATCACAAAACTAATTCCTTAATAAAAGTGCTAAAGTAGAAGCCATGATTTGCATCCCGAAGACGGAGAAAAATTGAAACACTTTATTTATCAAGACAAGTAAAGTTGGTCTTAGAATTTAGGGAATGCGAAGATTGGTGTGATATGCTTTTTACCTCAAAAGAGAATATAAAATTGATACCAGCTTTAAATGTTAAAGGAACTGAAACACATTTTTGTCACGGATGTAAATTTAAGCTCTGCCGGAAAACATGGTAAAACTAATGAAATTAGAATAGGCAAAACTCAATAAATCCGATAAGAATAAGAAATTGGGGAAGTTCCTCTTTCATATTTATAGTGAGGAAAAAAAATTAACTTTAAGTAATACAGAAGTCAAAAGGAAGATCAAGAACTATGAGAGAGCCTGTTGGAAAAGACTCTCCCTCATCCTAGCCATAAATAAAATTTCCTTTCCTCCATCAGTAGAGTAAGAAGCTGTCAAAATGGTTTAAATGTATCCTAAAAATTACCAACTAAAAAATATATGAAAATAAAAAGTGAAGTCAAGGGGTTAAGATTTAATATTTTAAATCAAAAAGCTTTTATGTGTTTTTAAAATAAGAAATATAAATTTGTAGAATATTATTCCGTAAAAGTTTGGGATTTTTATAGACTGGTTCTATTTGAAGTTTTTCAAAACAGTATTTTACATGAAAAAAATACACTATAAAATTATTATTAGAGATCACAACTTTAATTCCAGCCTCCGCAGAGGGTATAAAGCAAGAAGATTAATGTTAAAAGATGCAAATTATAGTACAGTTTCTGTTTAGTAAACAAAGAATGTAATAAAAATTTGATATTTTTAACTTTTTCAAATTTAAAATAATTAGAAGAAACAACCAATAAATGTTTGAAATTTTTGTAGTTTGGTCAAATTTTTAAAATGAAATTTAAATTACACTTACTTAAGAAGTTCTAAAATGGCAATGACTATATCATTAACGTAACAAAATCCAGAAGCTTCAAATTTTTTAGCATGATGCAAGCCACCAGACCAGTTAATTGCAATATCACAGCAATCGTGATTCAATTTTACAGCTCCCTCTAAAGATGCTCCCGTGTACATTGAACAAAAGTCGTAGAGACCTTCAAATACTGGACTGAAAACACGAAAAATATTTGTTATTTTATAACTGTTAAAATATATGCAAGTAATTCTTACAATTTACAATTAAGCACATTTAACCAACATTAAAAGTTAAATTAATAATACAAAATCAAAATAATAATAATAATAATAATAATAATAATAAAAAACTTTAATAATCATCAATATATAGTGGTTCAATATCAAATATTTTTATGAAATATCACAATTTCAATTTGACTTCAATTTTATTGCTTGCAACAACTTCAGGATCAGTACTGTAAACTTATAAGCCTAGAAACACAATCTTCTGGAGAACTCTAAGAAAGAAAAAAAACTTCAGAGGCCATTGAAAGAGTGAAAACCCAATATGAGAGTGTAACACTCAAGGACTGGCAACTGAAACAAATGAGTTGAGAACTCTTGGATAAAAACTTTTGAGGCCAAAAGGTGGAGGATTCTGGTTATACTGACAGGGCAAAGGTTCTTCATGGGAGATATATATATATATATATATATATATATATATATATATATATATATATATATATATATATATATATATATATATATATATATATATATATATATATATATATATATATATATATATATATATATATATATATATATATATATATATATATATATATCTTGGTGAACCCGGTCATTAAAATAATTTATTTCTCAGAAAAACTATTAAAAATCATTCAATCTTTCTCACCACTAATAATTAATAAGAAAAGTGCTTAGAAGTCAACATCATATTTTGGTAACAGTTCATAACCACAGGAAATTGTCGTTGTTACGTTTTAGAAATAGTTTAAAATGTTTTTAATTTATAGATAGATAAATTGTGAGAAAAATTTTGTTCATTCAAGCCATTGTGTTGAGTTAGTGATTAAAAATGTATTAAAAACTGAGAGATATGAAAAGTTATTATTTAGAAATATGTTTCCAATAATCGATTTCAAATATTGATAAAGCTATCAACAGTAGTTGTACGAATTAATGAGTTGTTTTCTTTTTCAAAGGGCTGAGGTTGGGCAAAGAGGTTGGTGAGACTGGTTTAAGAATGGGGACTCAAACACACATACTGAAAACAGAAAATTAAATGTATTTTACTCCCTTCAAAAAAAATATTTTTAATAGCTGCACTCTTACAATAAACAAAAATATTCCAGTTATGGTATAAAAAGTGGAGCATTACTGGCAATGTGTAATATTCACATTTAAGAATATTAAAAATATTATTTGCATTCATGATTAAAAAACAATATTCATATTCACTTCTGTGAATGTTGAGAGATATTTGGTCCATCTCTATATATATATATATATATATATATATATATATATATATATATATAATATATATATATATATATATATATATATATATATATATATATATATATATATTATAGAGAGCTATATATATAATTATATAATAAAACAAAAATATATATATATATATATATTATATATATATATATATATATATATATATATATATATATATATATATATATATATATATATATATATATATATATATATATATATATATATATATATATATATATATATTATAGAGAGCTAAAACACTCGCACTCTGTTGTTATTATTAATTATAAACCACTAATTAAAACAAAAATAATAAAAGTTAAAAAGCAGGACGTTATTAACAAGTTGTTAAAAACCGAGATAGATAGTATTAAGTTAAAATTAAAATGCACAATATTTCAGAACCCACTAAACTACGGTTCTCTCATCAGGTGATGGCCAGGAGAAAGCACATAATGAGGGAACTGTAGTTTAGTGACTTCTGAAATATTGTGCATTTTAATTTTAATCTAATACTATCTATCTCATTTTTAACAACCTGTTAATAACGTCTTTCTTTTTAACTTTAATTATTTTTATTGTTTTAATTAGTAGTTTATTATATATATATATATATATATATATATATATATATATATATATATATATATATATATATATATATATATATATATATATATATATATATATATATTCTCAGGAAGCTTTTTGAGATTATCCAGATAAGAAATTTACTGTACAAATAATACACACTTTATTTATGGCCTTTGGAGTACCTACAAAATTATAAAAATTATGATTATATTTATTAAACTTCTTTAAAATTTTAATGCTTTTAAAATATATATATATATATATATATATATATATATATATATATATATATATATATATATATATATATATATATATATATATATATATATATATATATATATATATATATATATATATATATATATATATATAATATAATTCATACCAATCATCGGCCATATTAAACTGCCCAAGACTTTTTGTATAGTTTTGAACATTCTGTGGAGAAACTCTCATTAAAAAGTCTATATAATCTTCAGAGTGAAATCTGTAAATAATAAAGAGTAAAACATATAAAGAAAATATTATTTAATGGAAGATATAAAGCATTTTAATATATATATATATATATATATATATATATATATATATATATATATAATATATATATATATATATATATATATATATATATATATATATATATATATTTTAATACTGAATCTCAATCTCCCTTAGATTGAGGCTATCAGTTGGAGGAAAGGATGAACATAAGCCTGTTCTGTTGAAGTAGAATATGTACAGATTTTTACATCTATTAATAAATCTTTTACACCATCAAGCCACCTCCCTTTGGGTTTGTACATTCTATTATTTATCACTTCAAAAATCATCTTAGGCAGTCTCTCATCACTCATTGTAAGCATGAATCTATACCATATCTGTACCCCATGATTTACTCTTTCCACCAAACATTTCTTCAAATAGCAAATACTTCTTATTCTTACATATCTAAACCTATCCTTCTTTTTACTTCACAAATATCTTGTGAGCTTTTTGTTTCAAAAACAATTTATGTGAATTCCCATTTTTCATATTTTTCTAAGACTACTTAACACCTTTTCACCTTCTATAGCCCTATAGTCAACTCTTCTTACATTCTTCCAATAACCCCAATATTCACCTCCAAGTATCTAAATTCAATAGTTTAAGTTTTCTCCATACAGCTTTATATTATCCAACCCAGATGACATTTTTCTTCTTTGAGCTTTGCACTAATCTTCGTAACTTTAATTTTATAAGGATAAATTTTTAGTCATTTTCCTTGGCACTTTCTTACAAACTCAAACATCAAATCACAGTTTTCATTAAGTCGGCCACAAAAATAGTATTACCAGCAAATAGACCTAGTAAACACTAATATCTCAATTATCCTCATTTAGGTATATATTAAGCCTTTTCCAATTTATTCATATCATTAACTACACTATCTATAAAAATAATTTACCAGAGAAATAACACAACCCTGTATGAGACCTATTCCTACTTTAAATAACTCCTCTTTTTCTTCTTCTTAATCATAATGCATGCGCTAATGTTCCTATAAAATGCTTTAATTATATTTAACAGCATTCCATTTATATTAAATAACTTTCCAATACTCTTAAAAATCTCTCTTTGAACTTTGTTATATGCCTTTTCTAAATCAAGGTCTAAGCATCCAAAAATATTCACCTTTTTTTAAGTATTTTTCTGCCAGCATTATCAAGATAAACACTGAACCCACATATCCTCTACCATCACTAAAACCATGTTGGTTTTTCAATTATAATTAATAATTTTTACTGTTAACACTTGTCTATATAACTACAACATTAAATAAATTTATTCCTCTGTAATTAGGACACTCCTTTTTGCCACCACAACTTATAAATTGGAACAAGACAGGAGTCATACTAATTCTGTTGTACCTTGTATTTTCATATATATATATATATATATATATATATATATATATATATATATATATATATATATATATATATATATATATATATATATATATATATATATATATATATATATATATATATATATACACTATTGCCACATGCTGTTATGCCAGACATTATTTATAAACTCAAAAACTTAATTTTATTTGTTGAAAATGCACAAGAATGAATTAAAATAAAAGTGTTTTCCATATTCATTAATTTCATTCTAAAATTAAATGAAAAAGAAAATTCATACCTTGTCATATCATGAAAATTTGCTCTATATGGCCTATATATCTGTAACTTTTTATACAGTCCATAATGTAAAACAAGGCTATGAGTAACTGCAAGACGGTGAGGTTTCATTGGATGCCCTTGACCTGAAATATCAAAATAAGTAATATTGCGTCAAAATTGTGAAAAAAGTTTTCAAGTAAAAAATTAAAAAGATTCATAGAACACAATATGATAATGGTACTTCATGATTCTTCAATAACAATTAAAACTATCTATGATGCATATCCTTACACTTGTTTATTGCAACAATTAATTTACTAATGATTTTAAACGTATTTGTAATAAATATGGTGTACATTATTATACAGTATGTAACATACAGATAATTTACTTTATAAATAAATACTACAAACCAGGGTTGGCCTAATTCATGTGAATTATTATAACTTTGCAATTTCATTCATACTAAACTGTATACAAGCTATGATAACTTACACTTACCATAGTGAAAGTTTCCAACTTCAGGATCATAAAAGTAGGCAACTATTTCTTTTTGTCCACCCATTAAATGTATTATATTTTAAAAGCTTTTGCTCTCTGGAAACTGAAAGTTAATTTTTTACAGAAATATTTAATTCACATTAAAAGCTAGTGTAATAAAAAATAAGAATACTCTATGTATTTACATAATTTAATAATAATAATAATAATAATAATAACTCCAATTGTTCCTTTTCCATGACTGAAATATATTCATTTATTTTGTAACTAATACACATAACAAATCCACATAAATTTAAGCTGCATTTAAATATTACAGTATCATTGAAATATTATATATAACTATAGGGAACTATAGGCCAGTTAGCTTAACATCTCTGGTGGTGAAAATTTTGGAAAAGTTACTGAAAAGTCATATAGAGAAGCACTTAGATGATAACAAGATACTATATAACTCCCAGCATGGCTTTAGAAAGGGTAGATCATGTCAGACAAATCTACTAGAATTTATGGAATATATTACTGAATGTATAGACAGGGGTGATCCAGTTGATGTCATATATTTAGACTTTAGCAAAGCTTTTGATAAGGTACCCCATGTTAGGCTGATGCAAAAGTTGTCGCAGTATGGTATAGATGGAATGGTACACAATTGGATTAAAGAGTGGTTAAAGAACAGAAGGCAGTGTGTATTACTTAATGGTAATAAGTCATTATGGGAAACGGTGAAGAGTGGGGTCCCACAGGGTTCTGTGCTGGGACCACTTTTGTTCCTTATATATATAAATGATTTAGACAAAGGTCTTAAATGTAAGGTTTCTAAGTTTGCTGATGATACCAAAGTGGTTACCTCAGTAAGGAATAATGATGGATGCATAAAGCTTCAAGGTGATCTAGATAGACTTCTTGGTTGGGCAGAGAGGTGGCAAATGAACTTTAATAGTAAAAAATGTAAAGTTCTTCATGTAGGTTACTCAAATGAAGGATTTAATTATGAAATGAATGGGGAGTGGCTTGAGACTGTGGACCAAGAAAAGGATTTAGGTGTGATTATTAGCAGTAATCTGAAGGTGGGTGATCAATGTTTGGAAGCAAGGAATAGAGCTAATAAGATGTTAGGTATAATTAATCGCAATGTAGTTTACAAGAGCAAAGAGGTTATAAGCAAGCTATATAATAGCTATGTTAGGCCAGCATTAGAGTATTGTGCACAGGTTTGGGCTCCTCATTTAAGAAAAGACATAGATATGCTGGAGAGAGTACAACGTCGAGCAACAAGGATGATTTCTGGCTTTGAAAATAAGAGCTATGAAGAGAGGTTGAAGGAGTTAGGAATGTTCTCAGTTGAAAGGAGATTTCTCAGAGGGGATATGATACAAGTTTACAAAATATTTGCATCTGACAGTAATACAGAGATTGAAAAATACTTTATATTGGACCGTGGAAGAGTAACTAGAGGACATGATAAGAAAATTAAAAAGAAGCCATGCCATCTCGATCTAAGAAAATACTCTTTCAGTAATAGAGTTGTTAATTTTTGGAATGACTTGCCAAAAGAGATTGTTGACTGTGATTCTCTTGTCAAATTTAAAAGGGGGCTAGATAGATATATGGATGGTTTAGGTATTATATAATATAACTTGACTAAGCCAAATTGGTGGGTATATATGAATTTTTAGATCAACAGATCAACCTATGACTAAGCCTAATGGCAGTTTTTTTTGTAGTGGGTGATGGTTCATTGAATGCTGCATGTGTAGTTAGGCTTGGTTTTGCTTTTATCTTTGCATGAATGAACTGATAACTAGGGAAGGGATAGACCTAGTCTTTTGTGCATGTACTAGTATTATTATTGTTATTATTATTTGTTTGGACTGGGACAGTCTCGATAGGCCCTTGTGGCTTCTAACTGTCTCTATTTTCCTATGTTTGTGGCAAATAATTAGACAATACAGATAAAATAAAATGGGATAATCAAAATTTTTAAATTCTGACCTTTGAGAAATGATAAAAAATCAGCATAACCTGATACAACTGTATTTAATATTATTTTGAGAAATATAGACCTATGTGAATGTTTTCATGTAAGAAAGTCTATAGAAATATGCACATGAATATTTCTTATAAATTTCTGAGAACTGCAGGTAACAAAAAAATGCTTTGGAGGAAAAGGAATCTCTGGATGTTTTTTAAGCTTAGGTTAAGCAGAAGTGTTCATTATTAAAAAAGGTAATATTAGTATAATAAATCATATAAAGAAAATTTGAAAAATAAAAAAATGTTTGACTGCAATTTTATTAAGAGTTTTGGAGAAAATGAAACACTGCATATTTTTCAAACTCTGGCTAAACAGCAATGTAATACTAAAATATTTATATAGTTGGGTGAGATACACATTTTTTATTTAGAACAATTTTTTTGCATACCAAATGATTTTGATATTTGCATGGGAAAATTTAAAAACTTTTCTAATGCACAGCTCCAAAATGGTTGGGTATAGGAAAAAAATTTCTAAATAAAAAATGTGTAACTTGCCAAACTGTACAATCTCTGTTGTTGTTTTTTTTTTATCCAACAATTTTGTTGCTGTGCAAAGGAAAAATTTCAAATTAGCCAATTATTTTTTCCCATACACTGCATGGGAGTACAAAAAAAAATTTTTTTAAATAAAAAAATGTGAATGACCTAACTGTACAACACCTAAAAAAAAATTTTGTATACTCAAATCATTATAGTTCTGTGCATGGAAAACTTCAGAAAAATTTACAGGGGTCTCTGCCCCTCATACCCCCCAACCCATGAGTAGTGATGATAAAAATCTATATATATATATATATATATATATATATATATATATATATATATATATATATATATATATATATATATATATATATATATATATATATATATATATATATATATATATAGTACCTAACAGAAGCCTAAAAAATCATTTAGGAAACAAATATATTCTAAAAATTATATCATAACTAACAAAGTATACCTAGAGTAAAACTAGATTCTTTATTTTTAATTATATGCACACTATGACAAATATTCCAGCATGATGAGTCACATAATAATATCGTGGTCACATCCGTTGATCGTTGCATACACAACCTCTGTTATCCTAGGCCAACTCATACTCCAGGACCAGGTCATAGGGAATTTTTATTATTGAACTCTGGACATTTGAAACGTATTTTTTATTAACCTACACTTAAGAAACAATATTGTAAGCAAAAATAAATTACTTTTAATATTAGTAAATTATTTTTTTTTTAAATTTAAAATCATGAAATTAGGCTCCACAGCAACAAACAGGACTAATTGCCACAAAGAATAGACAGGAAATGAAGGGAGCGTTCCGCGAAACTGTGGATTTACTTACCATTTAAGTAAGAATTTCTGAAAATGCAGCAAAAATCTTCAAAATTCATGATACACGTGGAACGGTAGAAGATAAATCAATATCAGCAATATTTAATATATATATATATATATATATATATATATATATATATATATATATATATATATATATATATATATATATATATATATATATATATATATATATATATATATATATATATATATATATATATATATATATATATATATATATATATATATATATATATATATATATATATATATATATATATATATATATATATATATATATATATATATATATATATATATATAATATATATATATATATATATATATATATATATATATATATATATATATATATATATATATATATATATATATATATATATATATATATATATATATATATATATGCTTTAAAGATATGTTTAAAAGACCTTGGTCTCAACCATTATTAAAAACAGTGGAACTAATTGAAATACGAATAATTGATAATAATTAATTTATTTCATGTCAAACATATATATGACTTAAAAAATAGCTATCAGTAATAATTTGTATGCAAATCAAATTGAACAAGAAGGTTTTAAATGGTATTTAATTAGCCTAAAAATAGTATATGGCATATGCGCTTGACCTATACACCCAATATCTAGTTTATTCCATGTGCCCATTTCAAATTTGCTGCAGAGAAAATTAGAGAGAGATATTTTTTTATATATTTCGATGTAGAGAGCATAAAATTCGCTAAGCCGAATTTCAAGTGGGACATTTCGCTTGAAGAATTTTCAATAATGCACCTATAACATATTGGAAAAAAGTATATATCGGAAAAATATTGGAAATGGAAAGAGCAGATCTAACAATAATCTTTTATTTATTTATATTTTTTTGGAACAAATTAAGGGCAAACAAATATTTCCAAACTGCAACTCTACCCTATTTTCTCAGACGCGTGAGGGGTGGTTAAAAAAATAAAATAAAATAAAATGTTCAATTTCCATGTACAATTTTTGGTATTAAAAATTTTATCAATATTTTTCTCTATCTATTCTAGAATTTCACTGGTTCCAGTGATTTTAATTAATCATGATTACGGCCAAATTTTTGCCTGATGCATACATTATCTTTTTTTCCCCACCTATGTGCTTTCTGATATTGAATAAATTATGTGATTGCTTAAAAGTAATTAATTGATTAAATCAAAATTTAATATGTATTTACGTTTGTTTAATTATATGGTGAAATGTTTCACGAAACTAGGTATTAAAAATTTTCGTTCCAGCCTTGCTTAAGCGGGACGTCAATCCAAATTTTCGTGGAACACATACGCCTAGGTACGTACCGTGGCTAAGCTGACCTCTTTTTAATAATGAATTTAAGAAACTTGAAATGTATTTATTAAATTTGACAAACGAAAACAAACTCGAGGATGAATTCTTCCTTTAGTTGTCATAGAGGAAAGCAGTTCTTTTACCCTAGTTGGTTATTTTCTGTTTGATAACTAGTATTATGTTTAGAGCATATCAGCTTGTAACCCTATAGGAACATAGGAAAATAGAGACAGTTAGAAGCCACAAGGGCCTATCGAGACTGTCCCAGTCCAAACAAACAATAACAATACTAGTACATGTACGAAAGACTAGGTCTTTCCCATCCCTAGTTATCAGTTCATTCATGCATAGATAAAGATAAGCCCAATTATACATGCAATATTCAATGAACCATCACCCACTACAAAAAACTGCTGTTAGGCTTGTCATAGGTTGATCTGTTGATCTAAAAATTCATATATACCCACCAATTTGGCTTAATCAAGTTATACTATATAATACCTAAACCATCCATATATCTATCTAGCCCCCTTTTAAATTTGACAAGAGAATCACAGTCAACAATCTCTTGTGGCAAGTCATTCCAAAAATTAATAACTCTATTACTGAAAGAATATTTTCTTAGATCGAGATGGCATGGCTTCTTTTTAATTTTCTTATCATGACCTCTAGTTACTCTACTATTTTGTTAATGTGCATATATAAATGTTTTAGATCAACCTATGACTAAGCCTAATGGCAGTTTTTTTTGTAGTGGGTAATGGTTATTGATTGAATATTGGGCTTAATTTACATGCATGAATGAACTGATAACTAGGGATGGGATAGACCTAGTCTTTTGTGCATGTATTAGTATTGTTATTGTTATTTGTTAGGACTGGGACAGTCTTGATAGGCCCTTGTGGCTTCTAACTGTCTCTATTTTCCTATGTTCCTATGGGAAAAGTTTTGATTATTATTTTTTTCCCACGCACAGCAGCAAAATGGTTGAGCATACAGAAAATTTTTCTTAACAAAAAATGTGTATCTCACCCAACTGTATAACCTCTGTAAAAAAAAAATTGGATTTAATGAAAAATTCCCTAAATAAAAGTTCTGCAACCCACACTATCCTATCTACTCTGAAAATTTTATGTTCATTGGATAAATATAAAAAAAAGTCAGATTTCAGTTACTGAATTTTTAAAATTTTTTCTCCAAAACAATTGCTAATTTTTAAGATCAGGAGAACTGCACAGAATATATATTCAATAAATATCAATTTCTAGAAAAAGTACTCTACACCATTTGCAGGGTTAAGGGTTATGGGAGGCAGAGCTCTATGTAGACAAATGTGTGTTTTCTATAAATTAATCATTGATCTACTGGGGGCTTTGTCAACTGTATATCCTTGTACCTGTGAGTGGTGAGGGTTTTATCAAATCAGATTTCAAAATCTTTGTATAATAATCAATATTCAATAAATATCAATATATAAAAAAGCAGACTTCACACTACTCAAGGTCAAGGGTTATGTGGAGCAAAGCCCTCTGTAGGCAAATGTTTATTTGCTGTACATTAATCATTGATTTACTTCATCCCTGTGAGTGGTGAGGAGTTTATCAAATATAGTTTTCGTATTGATATATCTTCCATTTAGGACAGCTCACCAAATCTTAAGAATT
>SEYY01001662.1:112500-117500 GCA_009176605.1 Armadillidium nasatum | reverse complement strand
CCTGTCAAAAATATATATATATATATATATATATATATATATATATATATATATATATATATATATATATATATATATATATATATATATATATATATATATATATATATATATATATATATATATATATATATATATATATATATATATATATATAGGCAACAGGAAACAGAGTTTGTAGAGCAAGTGTTTTATGTGGATCACAGAACATAGTGTTGAATGGAAAAGTAATTGTCCATTCTGGAGTGGTTGTACGAGGTGATTTGGCCAATGTTCGAGTAGGAAGATACTGTGTTATTAATTCAAAAGCTGTTATTAGACCACCTTTCAAAAAATTTAGTAAAGGGTAAACTAGTTATTATTATTATTACTTAGTTTAGTAATTCTTAATTTATAATCAGAATTGTATAGAGGTTGTTGCTCACAAATTGCATTCTTTGTAAATGCTATGCTGTTATTATTGTTAATTTTCAGAGTGGCATTCTTTCCATTACATATTGGAGATCACGTTTACATTGGAGAAGGTTCTGTGGTTAATGCTGCTACTTTGGGTTCCTACGTTTACATTGGAAAAAATTGTGTTATAGTGAGTACTAAGTACCAAAAATTTATATATATATATATATATATATATATATATATATATATATATATATATATATATATATATATATATATATATATATATATATATATATATATATATATATATATATATATATATATATATATTTTAATATCGCCTCTGGTAGAGAAAGGCCAAAGGCCTACTAATTTCCACCACAGTTGGGTAAATATCGGAAATCTGGTCAAGTTTAAGGTTGACATGCCCTGATATAGGGCGTTTGAAGGTGTGTAAGTCAAAGGAATTTGGGATAACATATAAAGAGAGTGTGTTCCAGACTTTATCATTAGGATACATGTAAGATTGAGCATAGTGGTTAAGTCTGGAGTCAGAGAGTTGGACAGAGAAAGGATGAGACGGTGTAGAAAGGCATGTAACACGAATCCTCAGTTTAGGATGTATGCAATGGGAGAGTTCTGAATAGCAATGTCCATTGTAATTGCAATAGTATATAGAGAATGATGCAACAACTCGACAGGCAGAAAGAGACTGGAGAGATTTGTAAGAGCAGAAGAGATGAAAAGCCCTAGACTTTAACTTTTCAAGGAGAGCTGTGTGAGTGGAACCACTTCAGATGTATGAGGCGTACTCCATAAAGGGGCGAACAACAACCCTATAAAGAGATAAAGAGCAAGCAGCTGGGGAGGCGAGAATAAACTACGAAGGCTCCTCAGAACACCCAAATTCATAAAAGCTTGTTTAGAGAGAGATAGTAATGTGATCTTTCCAAGAAAATCACGAGAAAAAGAAACACCGAGAATATTAAGGAGAGACGAAGCTTTGAGTTGTGCATTTTCGAAAATGTCATAGTTGTGTGGAAGCTCGTAGAGAAAGATCGGTGGTTAGTTACTCCAAGGCTACCCCTCTTGCAAAGTTAACTGCTGTTAACTTAATCCTTCATTACTCCCTTCATCCTTTCAAATATAAAGGAGTATCTACCGATACCAAAATCTTGCATGTCAAGCAAGATTTTGGTATTGGTAGATTTTTACCGATATTTGACACCATATATATATATATATATATATATATATATATATATATATATATATATATATATATATATATATATATATATATATATATATATATATATATATATATATATATATATATATATATATATATATTCTCCTACTGTCAAAAATATACTATTCCCTGTTCAATAGTATAATAGTATATGCCATAGAACATGTGCTTTAAGTTTTATAGTTAGTGGAAATAATAATTTGTTTTTCCTGACGAATTTGATTTGGGCACAAAGAATCAAGTTTGATAATAAACTTCGCCTCAGCTCAAATCTCTCAGGGCGTTTGATATTACCTTTGCATGCTGAAAGGATACGAGTTTAATTACAAGCCATCCCTAATCCCATAAATCTGCCAACTGATCAAACGGGAGCAAACTACAGTTGGACAGAACTAATAAACAAATAATTTGTCAATTCAAATTGTAAAATATAGCAGGTGTTTAAAAAATTACCCAACTCAAAATATCTGCTCCCTCCTCCAACCCTCGAAGCCATAAAATACCTCAACAAGTCTAACCACCCCAAGGCAACACTGTAATATACTAGCACAGTACTTTTCAAACATCTCATATAAGCCAACATACCACATCAACTGGAAAAAAAATGGACAGATTAGGTTAACATATCTAAACCATTGAACCACCCTCCTTTGTTCACCGATCGAGACACTAATGAACTCAAAAATACTTACTACACGCCAGGCATTTCGGATCTCCATCTTAAAACCGTACACTCTACTTTCATCACTTACCTACCTAACCAAAATATTCGGCAGATCATGGTATCGCAACCTCAAACCTTCCAAATATGGAAGAAACCAAAAAACAACCAAAGATTGCCATCCTCCATATCACCTTAGCGCAGTTAAATTTCTTGATAAACACTTCCAAATAAAAATACAACTCTTACATTCTCCACACTTCAACATGGCTTCATAAAGTCACTCTACTAGCACTCCAACCACAATCATCCAAAACATAAATTCGTTCAACAATTAAATCAAAGGACCCGATGAAGTGACGACTTTTGCAAATTCGAACCAAGATGGCAAAGGCATGCGTTCAACAAAGAGCAAGGTACGATACTTTCACCCAGGACTAAAGTAGAAATACTTAAGCGAATCTCTTGTCCAACTCCAATTTAACCTTAAACATGTTCTATCCTTCACAACCCCTATTGTACATTTATATATACATATATGTATATATCTATTTTTTTTTTAAATTTCCATACGTACACATTCTTCAGAATATTCCTCAATTCCTTGATGTTACAGTAAATGTTACGTCAAAAGTCTCAAAATCAATAATAGTAGTAGTATATTGTTCCAGCTATTATTGTTGCATCATACTCAAATATAGCTGATTAGTCATTTATACTTTTATGTTGGTAGAAATAACTAAGACAATTTTTAAGGTTCTTAATGTTTATTTTTAGGGTAGAAGATGCATTCTGAAAGACTGCTGCATGATAGCAGATAACTCTGTGCTACCACCCGAAACTGTAGTTCCCCCTTTTGCCATTTACTCAGGATCTCCAGCCACTCATACAGGAGAACTGCCAGAAGCAACACAAGACCTAATGACAGACTATACGAAATCAATTTATCATCATTTTATAAGAGTGCCTGAAGTACCCAGTCAATCCAAAGATAGTACCGCAAAATTAATAGATGTTTGAAGAAATAAAAATTAAATATTATAAACATTTATTTACAAATGCACTATCAAATATTTATTATATTTTGTATATGCCAAATTCTTTTAACTTTGTTTGAATGTGACTAGGTGCAGCTTCTTTTAAATCGTTTATTTCTCTCTCAAATATAGGAAGTGTCGTAAATCCTTCTTGCTCGATTAGGTGAAAATCAACTTTGCCGGAAATGTTTAATTTATTGTGTGGTTGAACAGTCAGTGATTCAGGCACTTCCATTATAGCAATCCTGAAATATTAGTATTGCGAATTATTATATAAATATAGAAAGATTTTATTGAAAAACTATCTTTTGTATATATATATATATATATATATATATATATATATATATATATATATATATATATATATATATATATATATATATATATATATATATATATATATATATATATATATATATATATACTCACTTTTTCATTCCTGTTTCATCATTAAAGATTTCTGAAAATTCCAGATTTTTCAAATTTATTAAATTTCCATCCTTCAGTGCTACGATGTGATCTTAAAATGTAAAGAAAAATGATGAAGTATTAATGTTCATAAATAAGTGTTTTGAGGTAAGAAGTACGATGGCTTAGCGGTAAGCTCTTAAAGCAGTGGTTCCCAAATTGATATCGGCGGTCCCATAAGGGAGCCCATATGTAACTAGGTGGATCTGTCTGAAGTAGTGCTTGCAGTTTTTTCATGTTTAAATGTACAAAACATTAAGTAGAATTATTTTTAGTTTTATGTACTTTTTTAGGTAAACAAAGAAATTTTTTCTCTAAATAAGTTATAACAGTTAAACTGTTAAGCACCATTATAATATATTAGTAGTAGAGTTGGTCGATTTTTATTTTAGTTGTAAAAGAGCTAGACCTCGGCAAAGTAAGGTTTACCTTTTGAAAAACTGTGAAAAAATATTTATTCTAATTTTCTTATAGAATGTATTCTTGAAAGCACAAAATTTGCAACATTTATTTGGGTATATTTATGAACCGACACGGGGTAGATTTAACCCGGCACATTTAACGTCTGTAATTATTTCAGTTGTATAAAACTAGTCTAAAGATTATAAAATCATCAAGTATCTTGACAAACTAATTCGTTATTATTTTTTTTTTAAGTTTACAAAAAACTAAAAATCCTGAATCTGTAATACTGAGAAATAATTTTTTCTACAGATTTAACATTTGTAAGCAGGCTTCGATAAATATATATATATATATATATATATATATATATATATATAATATATTATATATATATATATATATATATATATATATATAATATATATATATATATATATATATATAATATATAGAGAACTAAATGCAAGGACGACACAACTAGCCATCCGGCCTTGTGATTTCTCTGTCAACGGCTTGTAACTACTCCAGAACCAGCATTGGGAACCATTGCTCGGAGAAGCGCAATCTTTTGAAGACCCCTGGGAGGGAGTGTTTGGAGGTTGGTTTGAGAACGATGCTGGTCCTACTGAAAGGGTGAAAACCCTACCTGAAGAGTCTGGATAGGGCTCATGGACCGGCATGGGGACCGGCGAGCCGAAGAACTTGATCTTTTGGAGGGCTCTGGGAGAACTTCTTCAAGCAGATGGGGAAAGATGCTGGTTCCACTGACAGG
>SEYY01001662.1:90000-110000 GCA_009176605.1 Armadillidium nasatum | reverse complement strand
AAATTTATAGGGGAAAGGTATTTATGTTTTGGCTGTGTTCTAGACTGGACGTATTAAAAAAGAGAGGAGTGAAAAAAAATGAGAAGTGTTTGAAAAGGGAAATAGAAAATGACTAACAGCTGCAACTGCAAGAACTTCAGCCCCATGAAAAAAAGAAGAAAATAGAGATTTATTACTACACTATGAAGAAAGGTTGCGTAAATAATGAGTTTCTGGCAGGATTTAATAATTATACTGAAGACCTATCAAAATTTAATGATGAAATGATGGTCAGTTCAAAATTTTTATATTTAAAAAAAAAAAAAAAAAAAATTTTTTTTTTTTAAAAAAAAAAAAAAATTTCAGGCTGTTCTTTCCAAAGAAAAGAAAATACTATATAAATTAAAAAGCAGAACGCAACTATTGATATTTTTCTTTTGAAGGGTTTAAAGTTTAAAAAAAAAAAAATTTGAAAATTTAAAAACCAATACTACTAATTGGCTTTTTTATCTACAACAGATATTAGCACAGTCACTTTATGAGATCATTTTCAAACAAAGTTGTCATGTGTTGCTAGTAAGCAATACATGGTAGTCCCAAGACTTGGGAAACTGAAAGGGTTGCCATGACAAGCCTCACCAAGCTGGTGGTGTAAAACAGTTTTTGCTCAAGAAATTCCACAACCAGCCTTATGCTCGTTGACTTACAAGAAGTATAGCTTCTTCTGGGAGAGGAAGTGGAATGGAAACAAGGTACCTATGCTATTTATTACTTTAAAAAAAAAAAAAAATAAAAAAAAACTAGAAAACTATTCTGGACCTATCTGACTCTTCAGCCTCTTGCTGAGATAACTGTTTTCACACTAGATTATATGGCCTTCAACCAAATTTATAACAAGAGTGTATAATAGAAATTTAGTATTTAGTTTAATTTTAAATCAACTGTAATTGTATTTTAATAAGTGTTAATTAGGGTTTGTCACCACATTAAATAATGTTCTTGTATTACATAAATTACACAACAGAAGTTAATTAGAAAAGATAACTACAAACCTGACACATTTGATCAAACTTGAGGCCAGTTGGAAAATGAAAATTCATTAAATTTTCAAGGACTTTTGGAATGGCTACTTCCAGAGCCTCTTTTAAATTACAATTCTCGACGTCTTTAAGAAGTGTGTGTAATGTTAATAAATCAAAGTAAGAATATTCATTAATTTGATATCTTGCCATCTGTAAAAAAAAATAAAAAATTTAAATACAATTAATAATAATAGTGGCTGGATTTGAAAAACACAGTGAGTAAAACAAACTTGTAATTATCTAACAAAATAGAGTTGATTTCTGTATATTAATTTAGCAGACAAGAATAAAAATGCTTTACCCTACATAACACCCAGATAAGGGTTGAACTCTTAAAATCTTAAAATGGAAACATTTACCCTCTGAGGTACGATAAAATAAAAAATTAATCAATGAAAAACAACAAGCTTTGCCGTATTTAATTACAAGCTTACACAAGGAAAATAATAGGATTAACAAAATGGAAAATAACAGGCATGTCTGCGTATCTCTGCACATGAGACAGAGAAAAATATAATTCAACATTTTATTCTTGTCTCTCAAAAGAGAATACTATGGAATTTTAAGATTACCTTATTTTTAAATGGATCATTTATAAAAACAAAAGTGAGTTCATGAATGACCAACAACACGAGAATAGGATCCCTTATACATCATTACATCTGTATTTATTAAAATAAATTACTTTCGACACAGGTTTTTGGCCCATATATATATATATATATATATATATATATATATATATATATATATATATATATATATATATATATATATATATATATATATATATATATATATATATATATATATATATATATATATATATATATATATATATATATATATATGAGAAAGATTCACGGTAGCTCAGTGAGATGAGTGTTTTCCTTTGCTTGATATTTGAGATTAGTCTTTCCATCTTTGTGTATATATAGCAGAATACAAGAATACAAATGAGGTTAGAACCTCATAGCCATTTACCTGAATGAACTCAAAAAATCGCCATTTGTAAAAGATTTTCTCTAAGTAATATATTACAGTTTACTGCAAGGTGGTGTTATTACTCTAATCTCCACAATTGTATTACTAAAAACATTATCAGCATTTAGAACTGACTCCCTATTCCAAATAAAAAAAATTTTACATTCTCTATTTCCTCCTAATGCAGAAGGTCCGCCCATCTAGATTTGAAACATGATCATAAGTGGCTAGAATATACTGACTGGTTGAGTTAAACGCAGTATTTGCCATTAAACTCAAAATAATCCTCCACTTGGTCAGGAAAATGTATAATTCAATTTCCCCTGGCCATGGTGGGTTATTAATCTTCAATGAAGGGACAAGCTTCGGCGGCGGCAACAAATAAATAAATACATATATACATGATAGGACAATGCCAGCAAAGTAATTTATGACGATGCCAAAAAATGTAATCTTCAATAATTGAAGTTTCTTTTATCTAACTGAAAGTATGAAAAATTCCCTTGCTAAAGGTTTAAATTTTGGACTGATAACTCATAAACCAAATATATGCAAATTTCTATTTCCTTTTGAAAAGCTCTTTAAACAACTTAAGAACTCCCCAATGTATAAATTTGATGAAGTGGAATCATATTTTTAATGAGTTTAAAAACTTGGCTTTTGGATCTTTTCATAATTTTAACCCTAAAAATTGATGCAATTTACATCGAAAACAGATTTTAGAAATTGAAAAGAACTTCCGTCTAATATAAATCTATTGATAGCTAGACCGAAAAAGGTGGTGGTATTGTTGTTATGATAGAGCTAACTATATTGATAAGATGCTTGAACTTTTTTCTGATACTACAAAATTTAGTATTATACCTAATAATTAATTGTCTTTAATTCATTAAGACAAGGACATACTAAATAGACTACTTATAAAATTAAAGAACAATAATATGATTAACAGGATACCTGCAATTCTCTTTACTTGTCGGGTACCAAACCTGGAATTCTTTATGGCCTTCCTTAAGTACATAAACTTGGTTTATACATTCATCCAATTTTATCTGCTATTACCAAGATGAATTATAATCTTTCAAAATTTTTCATACCGATCCTAGAAAATCTAACTAAAAATGAATATTCAATTAAGGACACATTCTCCTTTGTTTTAGAGATTTTAAAATTTCAAAATGCAGATAAATACATTATGGCAAGTTTTAATGTTCAAAGTTTATTTACTAATGTCCCTCTAAATGAAACTCGAGACATTATTCTTAATGCCTTATTCTCTAATGCAGGGGTTCCCAACCTTTTATACTTGCGGACCACTCCCCCTCCCCCGATTCCTAACTTTACAAGTGTGGACCCATATACTCATATGTAATGATCTTAAATTAAATATTTCTAAATTATATAAACATTTTTTCCTTAAGGACTCCATCAAAGCTTCTGTGGTCCCCTGTGGATCCCGGCTGGGAAACTGCTCTGATGCAAGGATGGTCAGTGGTTTGAAGAATTATTATATTAATGATATAATGTTTTTATTTGATGGGCAATTTTACAAACAAATTAATGGAGTTGCCATGGGTAGGTCATTAGGTCCTACACTTTGTAATATATTTATGTGCCAATTTTGAATCTCTCTGGTTTCATAATTGCCCTACTGAATTTCGACCAGATTTCTATAGGAGGTATATTGAAGAATCTTTCTTACTTTTTAGATCTTAAGAACGCACAAAAATGAAGCTCGATCTGTCAGATGGACCAGCATTCTTCTCCATTGTCCTCTCTACCTTGCACCACCTGGTCTTACATATCCTTTAAGTTTATATAAATGCAATTCCATGTCTTCTTTAGGGATCTTCTACCGGGTCCTATAATCACTTACTATGTCTTTCTTTTTATTTGACCCCTTAGCCCTCTTTTACACCTTTCAAACTGTATTTATTATATCCTCTCCTGACGTTTACCTATCTCAATCTGGTGACAATAAGGTTATGTATTATTTGATTCTTTCACACCTTTTCATTTCTCACTATATTTTCTGGATTCCTAACCATAAGCCCTCCTCTCTTTTTGTGGTACTATAGGTTTCAGCTTAATAGAACAGAAATAAATATAAATAAATAATTATTTATTACTAGTTCAATCACTATATGTTTTTTCCATTCCCAAAATCATAGCTACAAAAATTTAAATGAAACAAATGGTACTACTATATAAAACATACCTGTAACATTGACTGAATAATCAAACTGTTACTTTGGACTTTTAACGTTGATAGATGCTTAAGAGTAAATAAAACAGCTGTTGCACTCATCTGTGAAACTGATTTCCAAACATCGTGACAAATAGATTGAAATACCTCATTTTCTCTAATTTCAGCTGCCAGCTTTGACCTGAAATAATAATAAAAATAAAAAATATCAAATAAGACTAAAAATCTTTTCGTTTATAAAATATCCCATATATGGATGAGATCTAAATTTGAACCAAAGTAACAGCAATTTATTAACACTATATCCAATGTAAAAGATGCAAAATTTTGTTGTTTAACATACGTCTGTTTCTCTTACAGTTAAACATAAAAGCTATAAACCTCACTCACATAATGTGTACATCTGCATTCACTTCAGGATTCTTCCTAACATGATTTGGTGGAATCTCTTTAAAAAACCCTTAATGTCTCTTTTTTTTTGAATAGGCTTTGTCCAAGAGTGATGGTATGTAGAGAAAAAATATGTCAAGAGTGTTTGAATACAGAAATGCCTATAATATTTTTCTTCTTTCGCAATGACTCTAATACAACATATACTACAGGTTTTCAACAACAGAACCACACTAAATGTCAGTATTCTATACAATTAGAAGAGATAAATACAAAGAAATTTTTAATAAATTTAAAATGTCAAAAACTTGCAATTCTTCAAGTTCAAAGCAATCTTGGATAGTCATTCCAACTGAGAAATAAAATAGCTACTATGGTTTGAAATATTTTCACAATGACAACCATGCTCGAGTGAAACAACTGTCACCCATCAGCTTAAAAAAAAAATAAAAAAAAAATAAAAAAAATATCAAAAATTGTCTTATTGGGTACATTATAATAGGCTATCTCTACATTTAAATAAATGTATTTTTACAAATCAAAATGCAGTAAGAACCATGTTAAAAAAAAAAAAAAAAAAAAAAAAAAAAACAATTAATACCTTATCATTCAGAAAAAATTATATTTCTTTTCCTTTCAAAAAAATTATCAAAGGAAATGTAATAAGTGTAATAGCTAAAAGAATCACATTTAAAGTGGCCTAAACAAGATTGATTTTTTGTTGTAACAATAAAGATAAAGACAAAGACATAAAAAATAAATAAATAAATAAAAGCTAAAATGAGAGCTTTCAATTTACTATTTAATATTATCTGTAGTTTTTTCTTTAAGGCAAAGTTCTTATTTTGACACCTGTATTATTTATTTTTTTTTTTTTTAATTAAGAATAGCTGAACAAATCCTTTCAGTTATTAAAATATACAGGTACAATATATTACTTATAAATGAAATCATGAAGAAAAAAAAATTGAGTAAAATTCTAATGATTGCAAAGATCCAACTAACCTTTCGTTACCAAAATCAGCCAATCTCCTCAATGCAGTTTGAAAATGACTCCACTCAAATTTATCTTTTTCTCTTAAATATATATTAAAAACTGCATTATGATCGGGCGCACGAAATATATTTTTCCTTAATTCTAACAATTCTTGTTCTTTAATTTCACTTGGAAGTAGAGGGTGTACTGGTTCAGGAAACATCTCAGATTTTTTTTTTACTGGTAAATATTTTACTGGCTTTTTTGTTGGTTCAATCGCTTTTGATTTCTCTTCAGTGGTTGGTAAATGATGTATGGGTGAATTCTGAAATACTACTTAAATTCCTTGTGCTATAAAGCATTACATTATATGATACTCTTGTGGAGTTTCTTTGCAATATTATCTTGAACATATTAAATGCTGTAATATAGTTTTACGATATTAGTGGAATAACAATAACAATAATAATAACAACAACAATAATAATAATAATAATAATAATAATAATAATAATAATAATAATAAATAAATAAATTATATTTCTGGCTAAAAAATTTTTTGATTCTGGCTAATTTCTGTTCTAATAGACCTTTAATTTAAATGTATGTGAAGGGTAAGATTTTGTGTCATAATAATATCTAATAAAGAACTGGTGAAATAGACAAGGAGAGAAGATTGAGAAAATGTAATAAAATGAAGCTCAAATTATCAGGGACATTCATGAAGCATAAACAATACTGGAAAAGGGGAATTTCATAAAAATTAAAGATATAGATACAATTAGTTCGATAGGTAAGAGACTTCTTCGTTTTTTTTTTTTTTTTTTTTTTTTTTGCAATATTTCAAATTAATAATTGTAAAAACTATAATTTAGAATAAAAAATATGAATAAATTTTTTCTACTACTGGAAATAGTATGGATTTATATTCATTTCTAAACTATAAAAAAAAAAACTACAGCATTGCAAATATACATTTGAGTTAAGAAGATGCATATATAAAATACTTTTTGTTTAAAATTAAATAGTAATGCAGATTCTGACATTTATTTGTACTTGAAATATCACTGTTTATTGATTGGTTTAACTTCTACCATGAAGTTAGATTTTGGAAGGTTTTAGTGTTTTGAAGATGAGTAAAAGACAAAATAACAAGTTGATGGGTCATTATTTAAAAAAAAAAAAAACTATAATGAGTAGATATATTGAGAGATTAGGTTAGGTCTATTAGGTTAGCTTATATCTGGTTAAGTTAAATTAGATTAGGTTAGCTTATATATATTTGTTTAAATTAAATTAGATTAGGTTAGATTGTTAGATCTAGTTAGGTTATATTTGGTCCAATTAGGTTAGATTAGCTGTTATATATTGGTAAATATACATGGTTCATCTCTTGCCTAGTATTTAGTTGTTATTTAAAATATACACTGGAAATGTAATTATATATTCAAGAAAAACAATAAAAATGGGTCTTAAAATCAAATTTGCTAGATTAAAATGCACTTAAGGTAGTAAAAATAGATTTCAAACATCATAAAGCTTGGTTTTCATCTGCAACTTTGACAATATGTAGTAAGAAATTGGGCAGATGAAGATAATCAGATAATATATCAATACTAATGTAGGTATTAAGTTGTTAAATCTAACAAAGTAGTTCAACAACCTAACCTTGACTTAAAGGGTAAATGTATGCTAATGGCCAGCAAATAGGCCTAAATAAATAAATAAAAAAAGTGCTAAAATATACTTTTTTAAGTATTTCATATATCTAGTAACAATGTTATAAAATATCAATTTTCATGATGTCATTCTCTGCCTATATCCCTATAAGGCGTAGGCAGTTACATTTAGTATGCCTAATTATATTATTTTATAACAGGAGATTTTTAGTACTTTAACTATTTTTAAGTTTATTGAATTTGATTTTGCAACCCATTTTATTGTTTTTCTTCAATATGCATTACATTTCCAGTGTATGTTTAGAATAAAACTAAATACCATTTACGAGATGAACCATGGATGAACGCTGCATAATAACCATTATTATGCATTAAATTATATTAAAGTTAATATAATTAATTAGGTCAAAATTGTAAATTATGTCACTTTTATGATCAAATAATCTTTTTGTAGGATACTTAGCTAGTTGGTAATTTTTTTTTTTTTTTTTTTTTTTTTTTTTAACAGGCCTCACCAATAAAGGATAAAGTGTTCTTTGCAGGTGGGTAAAACACTGACACAGGCCATCACTACACAGAATAAACATAGTAAAAGTATTACATCAGATGCAGATGATATGACACCCACCACAGAAGTAACACAAAGGATCATTAAGACAACCAGCAGCCTTATGAAATTTCCTACACCAGCAAGAGCACACCTTACTGGTGCTTTACATGAGTTGGCCATGACCAAACCGCCAGCAGTTGAAACACCATTTGACATTCGGAACCCAAGGAGACACCGGATTAACAAAGCGATCAATCGCAACCCGACAAGGAAGGGCACCACAGAATTTTAATTTGACCAGTTGGAAAGGAACCTCAGTAACAAGATCATCAGCATTTTCCTTGTGAGATGTCACTCTAAGGACATCCAAAACAACTGCACCTACTATCACCAAGAACCCGAATATCCTCTTTAGAGTTAACCATTAGTCTGTATTTTCCTTTGTTACCATTCAGTAAAGACTATGTTCCATTCTGTAGACTACCATTGTAATAATAATACTTGTAGTACTATACCGTGAACCGTGGCTTCTCGGTAAAGTGTTCGACTTGAGGAACATATTCAGTGACTATTCGAGATTGCTGATTGAAACCTTGTAGTACTATGATTGTAGTCTCATCATATGGTCTCACTCTATATTGTGTGTTGATATCATAGACTTTAAAGTCTATGGTTGATATTCATGTAAATAAAGGCCTAGGTAAGAGTAGCTGTCTTTCTCAATGTCCCTGCCCTATAAAGTAGTATCATTTATATTTATATTTCCGCAATCATGACAAATAATATTCTAAGTTACTTGGAATACTTGGAGAGTTTTAATGGTCGTCAGACATCAAGGTCTATTGACCATAGCTTCAATCTTCTATCGGCTTCAACTATGCAGACATGAAGGAAAAAAGACTTTTTGAAACTGGTCTCAGACTGAAAGCAAAGGACTCCTCAAGGAGGAGATGAATTCAAGAAAGAAGACCAGAAAAGGAAACAAATGAGAAAATAAAGTAGCCACAGGCACACAAATTGCATGAAACAAAACAAAAGAACATACCAGAAATTAGTCACAGGCACACAAATGGCATAAAACAAAGCAAATCGAAACATACCAGAAAAGAATAGGACTATGGATCATAATGATCCTGAAATGAGGTGATCAATGCAAAGATATCACCACATACAGAAAACAAAGCTGCACTGAAAGACTTATGTAACGAATAGGATTCAAAGAATTTTTGTCCAATACGAATAATTTGATTTAGACAGGAAACGCCAAACTCCGAAGAACTAAAGTCATTTTCCTTATGCAGGGGACGGTGATGTTTCGACCTCTGGAGTGGTTCATTCTGGGCTGTGAAAGACTGTTTGGAAGTACCATCCAACTCATTCCTATGAGCACTATCACGGAAATACTTGGAAGTAGGACGACGACCCTTAGGGTTACCCTGAGAAAAGTAATTAGGAAGACCATTGGACAAATTACTCGTGACACTCAACATTTCCTCACCATCAGAGATCTCCAAGTATTCATCATTTAAGTCCACAAGAACATCTGCAAAAGTCCATAACCGCATGGACCTCATTTTCAACGGGAATATGGCCGTGGAGGCCATCCGCAGCAGCATCACTCATCTCCCGAAACAAGGAGAAATAAAAAGAATAAAAAAAACAGAACAAAAAAAGACGCCTTCCGCTATGAAAATCGGCTTCTTAAACCACACAACAAAATTCCCACGTATGGAATTTTGCCGGGGTCGGAGTTCTGGCTGGGTTGCCAAAAATTTAAGAGGTCAAAAGCATTGAAATTTTAGGCTAAGAAAATTAGATATAATTTTAAATAGATTTATTTAATTATAAGGAAGGAGTAGAATAGCCAAAATTCAGTTCAATTAATGATTATATGCATATTCTCTGAAAAATTTTCAGAAAATTACAGATTTTGTACAATAAAAGTTTTAAAAAAACATCAATTTTTGATTATTTTTTTTCTGATTCACAACAGTGATTCAACATTTTTACTTAAAGAGTAAGATATAAAATTATCAATATAACCTGTATTTATACATATCATTGTTATTTTGGGTCATTATTTAAAAAAACTAACATTATTACTGTGTATCAAACTTATATCGTTTAGCTGCATTATTTCAAAATTATACCATCACTATGGCTAAAAGATCAGCTTCAGCAGTATGGGAGTACTTTACAATGTTTCAGGATAGGCTCAAAATAGTTAAATTTAGCATCTGCAGCCAGGAATCTCCGGGTGCCCCAGGTAAAATTTTTCAATCAAATCTTTATGTGGGAATCTAAAATCAAAGCACAAAGATGAATATTCATTAGCAGAAGAGGAGCGGTTAAAAGAAACAGAAAAAATATTGAGAAAACAAGAAGAAAAATCTTGATTTTCTTATGATTTATTTGATTTAATCCATCATTAATAAGCATAATTTGCAATTTTAACCCTGGTAGTAAAACCCTGTTTTCCCTGATTAGCCGGGGCCTTTGTCAGTCCATAGTCCAGGCATTTATATTTCGATGGTGAAGTAAAAAAAATATGAGTTGTGGAAAGTTAAATTCCTAGGACATTTAAGGCTCCAAAATGTGATAAATGCTCTACCGCTGATGCTGATAGCGATGATAAGGCAAAAGTTTTTGCAGAGTTAGTGTTAGTCCTAGATGATAGGAGTTTATCCCTTATCATAAGAGATGCTAAAGATGATGGCAAGAAATCCATGAAAATATATCGTGACCATTATTTGGGTAGCAGGAATCCTAGAATTATAACTTTGTATACAGAGCTAGCCTCATTGAAATTAGGCTGTGATGAAGATGTTACTAATTACATTTTAAAGGCAGAGACAGCAGCTACATTTTTGAAGTCAGCTGGCGAAACTGTAAGGGACAGTTTACTTATAGCTATGGTTTTGAAAGGCCTACCTTCAGGGTACAAAACTTTTCAAAAGTAATTATTCAGAAAGAAAAGTTATGATATTTAGTGAATTTAAAGTAGCTGAATTTAATAAGTTTTGAGGAATTTAAGAATTTAGTAGTGAATTTAAAGTAGCTCTAAAAAGTTTTGAGGAAGCAGAAAAGAGTCAACAGACAAATATTAAACCAGAAGAAAATGTTATGAAGATAAGGGATGAAAAGGTTATGTAAAATATTTTTCTTGTCGAAAAGTAGGGAATAAGCAATTCGAATGTACAAAAGGAAAACTTAAAAATCATCAGGTTACTAAAACAATCTTACCAAGCTTATAGAGGAAGAGGGGGACATAGGCAGTATTACAAAAGATGGTGTGTTACTGTAATTCACAAACCCATAATACTGATTTTTGTAGGAAAAGTAATTCGACTAACATTGTAAAGGATGATGGTCATTTTTATGCATTTGTAATTACTGAAACAGGTAATGAGAGACACATACCAAGTAGTTTACTGGTAGATTCAGGAGCAACTTCACATATTATTTGTGATAAATCAAAGTTTATCAGCTTTGAAGAAAACTTTGACTCCTCAAATCATTTTATTGAATTGACTGATGGCAGCAGGATGGATAATGCTGCAATTGGTAGAGGCCATGCTAAAGTATCAATATGTAATATTAATGGTAAGTGTCGTAATATTTTATTGAATAATGCTCTTTGCGTACCCTCGTATAAACAAAATATATTTTTTCATTGCAAGCAGCTGCGAAAAATAGTTTCTATAAATTTTACACCAAAATTTGCTTAATTAACAGCACCTGATGGTGTAGTATTTAATATTAAAAAGGCAGGAGGTTTATATTTCCTGAACAATATCAATATTCAGAAAATGGGTTCTTCTAGTTTTCAGGATTGGCATTAAATTATGGGCCATTGTAATGTCTAAGATGTTTTAAAACTTGAAAGTTTAGTAAATGGTATGAATATTATTAGTAAAGAAAATTTTGATTTTAGTACTTGTGATTTGGGGAAAATTATTCAGACTAGAAGCAGAGAAGCTGAAAAATATACTACTGGTACATTAGAATTAGTATCTTGCGATTTATCAGGTCCTATGGACCCTGTTGCAAAGGATGGTTTTAAATATGTCATTTCTTTTGTGGATTACTATTCTATTGTAATTTTTATATATTTATTGAAGAGTAAGACTGATACGATTGCTGCAACAGAAAAATTTCTATTAAATAAATCTCCATATGGGACTGTAAAGAGGTTGAAGATCAGTCTGTTATGCATGCTCATATGGAGGAGAAGAAATTAGATGCACGCAGTAATCAAGGAATTTTTGTTGGGTATGTCAATGAAAGCCCAGCATATCTTTCATACTTTCCTGTGCAGAACAATATCAAAAAATTAAGGTGTGTCAAATTTAAAGGAAAATTTGAACAAGTAGAAGAAACTCCTGAATTTGAATATGAATATACAAGACCAAGAACACAAGAATTTGAATCTACAGAAGAAAAAAAATGGAGAAGGACCTAATAATGAAGAATTAGGTGAAAATGAAAAACATAAAAACAGATATCCTAAAAGATAGAGAAATAAGCAAAAGTATCTTGAGGACTATGATGATATAAATAAAAATTTGTTAAATGTTAATTATTCTATAGATTATTGTTATAGAATGACTTGTATCCCAAAATCTTATGAAGAAGCTATGGCATGTTCCGATTCCAATCACTGGAAGAAAGCAATGGATGAAGAAATTAATGTTCTGGTTGAGAATGATACAAATTATAGCTCACTCCGTTACGAGAAGGTTGTTCAGTAGTTAGTGGAAGATGAATTTTTGATATTAAATAAGGACAAATTGATGAAGAAAAATTCAAACCAAGAAATGCGGCAAAAGGATACTCACAAGTGAAAGATGTGGATTATCAAGAAACTTTTCACCGATAGCTTAAAAAGCCTCAACCCGGATGCTGATGCAATTGTCAGTACAAGAAGTATTTAATGCTCATCAGATTTATGTGAAAACTGCATATTTAAATGCAGCTATAGATGTTGAACTATAAATTGAGCAACCACCAGGTTATGTACAAAGTGATGTAAGCAGTAATAGGTTAGTTTGAAAATTAAATAAATCATTATTTGAGTTAAAACAAAGTGGCAGAATTGGAATAACTTGTTGGATTCTTTTCTAATGTCTCAAAATTTTGTAAAATCTGCAGTTGATACAAGTGTATATAGTTAGATCAATGAAGAATGTAAAATTTTTATTAAATTAATAATATGGGTACATGATGTAATAATTGCTGCCAGAAATGTTAATATTTTAAATGATGTTAAAACAATACTGTCAAATAAATTTAAAATGAAAGATTGTGGTCAACTATATATGCTTTTAGGTATTGAATTTGGATTTGAGGATAACTGTATTAGTATGAAGCAATCAAAATATATAGAAAAAATATTAAGTAAATTTAAAATAAGCAATTGTAATCCTTAGGCAATTCCATGTGATCTTAGTGTCAGTAAACTTAGGTATAATGATTCAGAATTGTTAACAGATGGTAAATTGTACAGAGAAATTGTCGGTAGTTTATTTTACTTGATGAGTTGCACTAGACCTAATATATGCTTTTTCTGTAAACGTTTTATCTCAATATATGGATAAACCAAATAATGCACATTTACAATTAGTCAAGCATGTATTAAAATATTTAAAAGGTACTTTAAAATATGATTTGAAATTTTGTAAATCAAATGAACAATTAAAATACAAGAAACTAAATTTTTAAGACAATTATTATATAACATTTAAGGTTTTAACAAAGAAATTGTTACTGTGAATGTTGATAATCAAGGTGCTATTTCATTAGGTAAAAATCCTGTACATCATCAGCAAAGGTCTAAATATATTGATATTAGGTATCATCATAGTTTACCCTTTGAAATAATTTAGATAGATGCCCACTTCAACACGTTAATATCTCTATACCATGACTCCAACTATAACTTCAGTTAGAATAAGAAGTGATTCTCATCCAGGTTCAGGCAGACAATAAATGGAAAAAGATCAAAATCGGAAATTAAATAGAGATTAATCTTTTATTTTTATCATTTTGGTTTCAAAGTGTTGAAAATTTTGTTTCATAAAGTATTATAACTCTTTCTCAAAATAATATAGCGAAGGAAAGAAAAACAATGAAATTATTTTCCAATTTATTTATTTATAATTAATTATTATTATCCTTTGTTAAGCGACAAAGTCCACTCAGGATCTTTTGAAGCATAAGTTTCAGGTCTTCCTCCTTGATGTCTATAATTCCATTCTGCAATTCCCCAACCTTTAACTCCATTTACTCTAGAATTAGAAAAAAAAATACCAGGCTATTATTGCTAATGGTATGTTACCAAGTTGTTTAGTCGCTATGTTGGATTTTATGTTAAATACATACACTTTTTAACATGTAGTTAAAAGTTTATGGTTTTATATACATATTTAAAACAAAAAATACTTACCTAAACGTCGCCATTCTTTCAACGACTCGCGTTTCCCATTCCCATCCAATGTAAAACTCAGGCGATTCTTCTATTTGAACTTCCACAAAGAAATCTTTGCCATAATATATATATATATATATATATATATATATATATATATATATATATATATATATATATATATATATATATATATATATATATATATATATATATATATATATATATATATATATATATTTAAGAACACTAAACACACTCGTGCTCTAACAATATAACAGGAGGAACCACTTTAAAAAACGATAAAAGATAAAACACCAAGGCATTTTAACAAACAATTAAAATGCAAATAAATAGAAACAGGCTAAAACATGGGCATAACATTTTGAAGCTAATTAAGTTTTCTTATTCGAACGCCTTTCTTTCTCTTATCCTCCTTTAGTATCTTCGGACAGCACAACTACTGTTTTATCTTCTTCTAAAGCTGAACTCTTCACTTAAATTTTTGCCTCTAATTCAACTTTAGACGTTTTCTGAGCTTTATTCCTCTTTCAACCCCCTCTAACTCAATTATGCCTAAAATTGTAATTTCTTCTAAAGACGTCATTTCTACTCTCACTGAGCTCAACACTAAGAAGGCGTATTGTCCTGATGGTATCCCTCCTGTGGTTCTCAAAACTTGTGCTTCCGAGCTTGCATCCTGCCTTGGTAAATTATTTCGTCTATGTCTTTCTACTTCAACCTTCCCTTCTTGCTGGAAACGTGCACTCATTCAGCCTGTGCCGAAGAAGGGGGATCCATCTCAACCCTCCAACTACCGTCCTATTTCTTTGACCTCCATTCTCTCTAAAGTTTTCGAATCTATCCTTAACAGGACGATTTGGTAACATCTCAAATTTCCAAATCTTATCTCTGATCGCCAGTATAGCTTTCGTAAGAAATGCTCTACTGGTGATCATCTTTCCTTTCTCTCTGACTCTTGTCCTCCGCTCTTCAGCATTTCCATGAATTCTTTGCTGTCGCGCTGAACATATCGAAAGCCTTCGATAGAGTCTGGCACAAAACTTTGATTTCTAAACTTCCCTCTTAAGGTATCTATCCTTCTCTCTGTGATCTTCTCTCTAATTTCCTTTCCGGTCGTTCTATGGCAGCTGTTGTAGACGCCCACCGTTCTTCCTTTAAATCTATTAATAGTGGGTTTCCTCAGGGTTCTGTCCTAACACCAACACTTTTTCTAATTTTCATTAATGACCTTCTCTCTATTACTTCATCTCCTATCCACTCCTATACTGATGATTCCACCTTTCATTACTCCTTTCAGTTTGAAAGACGTCCCTCCAGCAGCAGTTAATAGACTCGAGAAGGGTAGCCTTGGAGCAAATAACCTCTGATCTTTCACGCATTTCAAATTGGGGGAGAGAAAACATGGTTGTTTTCAATGCCTCAAAAACTCAATTCCTCCATCTCTCCATTCAACACAATCTTCCACATAACTATGAAATCTTCTTCGAAAACACACAACTCAAATCTTCATCTGTTCTTAATATTCCCGGTGCATCTTTTTCTCGTAATCTTTCTTGGGAAGATCACATTACTTCTCTTTCTAAACAAGCTTCTAAGAGGCTGGGTGTTCTGAGGTGCCTTCAGAATTACTACGCGACCCCAGTTGCTTGCTCTTTATAGGAGTGTTTTTCGCCCCTGTATGGAGTATGCTTCACACATCTGTATGGTTCCACTCATACAGCTCTCCTTGAGAAGGTGAGGTCTAGGGCTTTTCGTCTCATCAACTCTCCTGCTCTTGCTACCTTTCTTTAATCTTTTTCTGCCCGTCGAATTGTTGTGTCACTCTCTCTATACTATCTCTATGACAATGGACACTTCTTCTGAATTCTCTCGTCGCATACCTCCCCCTTTGAGAAGAGCTTGTGCGAGACGCCTTTCTATACAATCACATTTTTTCTCTGTCCAACTCTCAGACCTAAGACTTAACCGCTATGCTCAATCTTACATATACTCTACTGGTAAAATCTGGAACACACTCCCTTTGTCTGTTTTCCCAACTTCCTTTGACTTGCATACTTCAAACGCCATGTATCTGGACATGTCGACCTCCATCGATGATCAGGATAGATTTTTTCAAACTCCTGTGGAATTTGGTAGGTCTCAAGTCTTTGCCCTATATATATATATATATATATATATATATATATATATATATATATATATATATATATATATATATATATATATATATATATATATATATATATATATATATATATATATATATATATATATATATATATATATATATATATATATATATATATATATATATATATATATATATATATATATATATATATATATATATATATATATATATATATATATATATATATATATATATATATATATATATATATATATATATATATATAAACCAATTTCCGTACCTGCATTGAATGAAAAAGCATAATCGGTTGGGGGAATACCTCCTTCTCCATGTTGCCATAAAGGCAAATTAACAGATGACACCGTCAACTTCTCTCCCGATGGAGTAAACACGTAACCCAGTTCAAGCCTTTAAAATTTGAAATAAAATTATAAATAAATAAGTACAATTATTTAATTTTGTATATGGTGTGAGATTTTAAACTTCCGGGAATATTAGTTTAAAAGCAGATATTTCGTCAGGGGTAGAATGTATCACAAAATAATCCTGTTATGAGGATGTGGTTGGAATATATATATATATATATATATATATATATATATATATATATATATATATATATATATATATATATATATATATATATATATATATATATATATATATATATATATATATATATATAATCATTCCAATCATTATTATTGTTTATCACACTTATTAGTATTTCAATTTTTATTTTTATTTTGTTGGAAGAAATCCTTTTCCAGAGGTATAATTCGATGCCATTTTAAAATTGCATGACTCTGGATTCGACTTCAGCTCCCTCTATCTATAGCTTCACTCAAAAATTGAAGGCTTGATTGCCTTGATTTCTAATATATTAATATAAACCTCCATTATCTTTTATTATACAATAAAAATTATTTTCAGATAAGTTAGGAGTTTGTGAAAGTAAAGGGCTGTGTCATTCTTGACCTTAGTCTACTAGGATGAATCTTATATTTAGCTGGGATTAAGGTTTGATAAAATGAATAAATTTTTCAACTCAAATGTGCGAATATATATTTAACAGCATGAAATGAATTCTAAAATTTACATTTAATAGTGCTCATATTATTAGGAGGGAATATGGACTGCGTAATATTTATAAGACTCATAGCTCTTAGAATAAATTTAATTGATTTTAATTTAATTAATTAATTTGATATGATTTTAACGATAGAGATAATACTAAAAAGACAAGTTTCATTGATATCTAACTGTAGATTCAACAATTGAAATTCTGAGTAATTAAAGTAATGTCCTTTACGATTATTTTTTTACTCAGCGAAGAAAGAGCTACAAACAATTTGAAAAGAGATTTTAGGCTTCATTTGGGAAATGTTTCTAGATTTAGAAAAAGAGTTTGGAAACTGATCTCTAAATCTTTAAGAATCGAAGCTGATTCCACTCTCAAATGTGCAAATTTTATTTTGAACATTCCTCCAAATACTGCCTTGAAAAAGGGCAAAAGGTAATTTTGATCTGATTTGTTTGATGTGTGATTCTAATACTATCTACGTTTTTATTTTATATTTAATACAAAAAAAAAAAAAAACTTTGAACATTATATATATTTATTAGTAAATAAATGTGCCATAAATGTAACAAAAATCAATAAAGATGAACCTTCTTTAAAAAAAAAAAATAAAAAAACTAATTTTGAATTTTTTTCCCTTTTTATATACGTGTTTCATAATAAATATTAATACCACGAAAACAAAGTATTACACTAAGTAAAATTTAATGAGAGAATGAATAAAAAGCAATAATTACCGACTGCAAGTTATTGGTTGACAAATAACTCCAACATTCATGCTGTATTCATCTTCAGTGTGGATCATATGTAGGCCATAGCGATGCATCAGTTTCCACTCTCTTTTGTGACCTGCTCGAGATTAATAACTTATATTACCTTCTTATACCGAACACACACACACACAGACACACACACACACACACACACACACACACACACACACACACACTCACACACACACATATATATATATATATATATATATATATATATATATATATATATATATATATATATATATATATATATATATATATATATATATATATAAATATATATATATATATTACCGTAACTATGGTCTCTCATTGAATTCATCCTTAAGTCCACCATCTTTCCGTCTATGATGACAGTCCCTCTTATCAAACCCATTTGTTCATAATGTGTTTGATGAGCATATATATATATATATATATATATATATATATATATATATATATATATATATATATATATATATATATATATATATATATATATATATATATATATATATATATATATATAGGTGTGTAGGTGTAACTTGACCTTCAACAATCCTCTTTAAAACAAAAAAAACTGATCCTTATAGGATGTTTTATTTATTTATTTTTTTTTTTTTTTTTTTTTTTTTTTTTTTTTTTTTTTTTTTACCTTTGAAGGTCTTTAAAGTACTGCCTCGACCATTGTTCCTTCGCCATGGTTTTCGACAAGGCCCAAGGGCTCATGTCGGTGTCGAAATCGAAATAATCAAGGTTGGAAGTCCACAAAGCATCAAGGACCACATCAAACGATTTCGAAGGATCTCTGCATAATCTGATGATATATAATAATAATAATAATAATAATAATAATAATAATAATAATAATAATAATAATAATAATAATAATAATAATAATAATAATAATAATAAAAATAATAATAATAATAATAATAATAATAATAATAATAATAATAATAATAATTACTGACGAAAACAGTGTCGTGTGCAAGTATTTTAGTAAACATTACTTTATTATTATTATTATTATTATTATTATTATTATTATTATTATTATTATTATTATTATTAATTAATAATTATTTAATTAATTATTTGAGAAAAAGTCTTCATATAATTATTCCAATATATTAGATTATTTATTTCATCATTAAACAATAGTTAAACAATATTTTATATACCATTTAAATTCACATTTTCCTTTATGACTTTAAATTATAATCATTTTTATTATTATTATTATTATTATTATGATTATTATTATTATTATTATTATTATATTATTATTATTATTATTATTATTATTATTATTATTATTATTATTATTATTATTATTATTATTATTATTGTCATTATTGTACTTTATGTTATTACATGTAAAGAAAATACCCGATAAAATAATTTATATTTTGATAACAAAAGGGTTTTACAGTAACTTGAAATCGAACTTGGATTGGGACTGTGACTGTGACTGTGACTGTGATTGTGACTGTGACTGTGACTCGAATTCCGGGTTGGCAGTAAACCCCGGACTCGGTACACCACTATTTACTATAGAATATATTTGTCTTTAAATTTACTTCATTTTCCCGTTGTACTGAAGTTGCCACGATTTCATTGGTTCTTGGGGAGTGGCGGAGAGTCCCTCAGCGGAGAAGTTTTCTTCACTTCCAAATAAAAGGGTATCGGGCATACGAGGAAGGTCAAGG
>SEYY01001662.1:55000-85000 GCA_009176605.1 Armadillidium nasatum | reverse complement strand
ACAAACGGCTGGCTAACACGCACTCACTTTTTAAAAATTCATGGTAAGGTCTAGACGTCAAAAATGTAAGTTCATTCGCTTGTTTATTACAAGTTCTCAAAATTCGAAGAAATAGGTATGAGTTATATATTTTCCTTTTTTCTAATCTTTCTAACTGTCATATCTATTGCCTTCTACTCAAAAATATAACTGCTTAATGTTCTTAATTATATGGAATTCGTATAAGAAGGAACTTCAAGAGAAAACCATCTTTTTGAAAAAGTTCAATAGTAAGTCTTCTCTCCTTTTTTAATTGTAAAATTAACTACGACCCTTCTCTTTCAGGTCTCTTAGTAAAAGCTCAAACCCATAGCTTTTATAATATTTGTGATTTTCAAAATAATCCTTTGTTATTTCCGAAACCATTTTAAATTTATTTTACTGTTTTGGCGCCAATATTGATTCCTGATTGTCCAAAAATTATAACATTGATCTAAATTACTAAGTAATATTTTTACTATGGTATACTCGTGGGTACTTGTAGATGGTACTAATTTAAAATTTAGTTAGTTTTTTTTTATTATTATTATTATTTAGTTAAGATCTAAATTTATAAATATTAACTTTTATGAATTTTTAAATTTAAATTTAGAATTAAAATTTAAATTTTTTATCATTCAATTTATAATTAAACTTTTAAAATCTTTCTGAACAAAAGTATATATCAAAGCAACACTACATTACTATAAGTTTGATTTTGTTCTTTTTGTAATTTGGTGCTGAAAAGGTTAATGCAATGGGTTCAAGGCCATTGCAATTCCCTGATCTTCACATCATCTTTTCTCTACATACTGACCATCAGAAACTATTTCCGTTGTTATACTTATTATATCAGATTTTACGACACCAAAGTGTATGCTCTCACTATTCCTCTATTGGTTCCTTATGAACAATCTGAAGGTATGTGCCTGTTCTCTCATAGTTGAAATAGGATCTGAACTTAATGAGACCATTCCTTTGATTACGGAGATCAGGACAATTCCTCTGAAAATGCTCGATACTCACACGAATCAAATATAATCTTATTCTCCAGTCTCCACCTACAAGCTTCAAACACTTCTAAAGTAGGGAAGTTCTGAAAGATGGAAAGGAAATATAGGGAAAATTTCGAAACTTTTTAGATACATCTAGTTTATACCATCTAGCAACCCTGTTTGCCATCTTATCGGATTCGCCGATTCGCCATGGACTTTAAATATCACCATAGTTTACCGTGGTATCACAATGTATTGAATGTAAAAAATAATTCATTCATTTCTTGGATAACATATATTTGATGTGCATAATTTTCCTGAGACATTCGTAGACATTCGCAGACAATAATAAATTTAATTGAGGTTTACTTAATTATAAGGAAGGATAGAATAGCCAACATTCACTTAAATTGATGATTATACGCATTTTCTCCGAAAAAAAAATTTCAGAAAATTAAAGATTTTATATAATAGTTTAAAAAAAGTACATTTTTTTCCCCCCTGATTCACAATAGTAATTCTCCAACTTTTATTTAGTGCATTATTAAATGTTATTTGTGTGAAGCAAATATAGCATCTCAAACTTTGGGAATTTTTGAAATTTTTTTTAAAATGGACCTTTTTTTGAGAGGCTATATCTCGAAACCAACAATTTGCATTGAATAAAGTATAGAGAGGAATTTGTAGCTCCATCCCTTCTCTATACACCACCAAAAATAAAAAATGTAATATTTTCAGTTAAATTTTTTTTTTTTTTTTTTTTGAAATATATATATTTTTTGATAATTGGTCAGTTTTCGACTTATAAAATTTTTCCTATAACTCTGGGAACAAAAGTCTATTAGATGGTTTTGTATCCCATAGAATTATGAATATACAATCCAAATTTCAAAACATTCCAAAAAGTGATTTGGCCCCACCATTTATTTGAAAAAGGATCAAATTTCAACAAAAAAACTTCTTAATCATTATAGACTCAGAAAAACTCTAGAAATTGACTTTTTTTCACTGGGAAAAGCTATATACACTGAAAATTAAATAAAGTTTTGAAATTGGACTGCCCTTTTAATAAGTATAATTTTCCTTTTTAACCACGGTAGCCAAACCCCAGTTTTCCATGATTTTTAGCCAGGACTGGGGTTTGTCATTGCTGGGGCCCGGTTGGTCCATAGTGAAGTTTCATAGAACAGAGGAGGCATTGCAACAGGCAAGCCTGGGATTTCCAGCATCCACACATAATTTGTGTGAAAGCAGGGTACCCCTTGTACAATAAGGGGGACACAATGGTGGACCACCTTTTATTGTAGTAGCTATAGAAAGGAGAGTGCACCAATGTCACATTGCAGAGATAGAGGATGAAGAGAGTTTGAAAGTAGAAGACAGTTTATTTACCTTTTATCCTTATAAGATAAACCCTATTCAGAAAAGAGGAGTAACCAGAGACCCCCAAATGCAAGAACAGTACTCCATATAAGAGAGAATAAATCCCTTATATAATTGGAGTAACTGATCAGAAGAGAAAAATTCTCTCAACCTGAAGAGTATTCTCAGCTTCTTAGAGGCCACCTTAGCAACCATTGTGATATTCCATGACAATTTATTATTTATGTTAAGACGAAGAATGTTAATATTGTTATAAATATAAGGTATTTTGAAGAGGGAGACGTGAAGAAGTTGAGTTTTTAAATAAGTTACATTTCACAAGGTTGCTATGACCCCACCAGGAAATCCCATCCAGATCAGCAAGAATAGAATTGGAAAGTTGAAGACCAGAAGCAAAAGAGGGAGAAGATTTGAAATGAGTTGAAGAATGGAGAGTTGAGTCATCAGCAAAAGAGTTAACAGAGTTAGGAGTGCAGTTGAGAAGATTGTTAATGAAAAGTAAGAATGAAGTTGGAGATAAAACAGAACCCTGAGGAATACCACAATTGACAGGAAAGGAGGAAGAGGTTGCTTCATGTACAAGTGCAGAAATGAATGATCTGAGAGAGAACTAGACAAGAGAAGGAGGAAATCCAAAGGAAGGGAGCTTAGCAGTGATGCATGCCATATATATATATATATATATATATATATATATATATATATATATATATATATATATATATATATATATATATATATATATATATATATATATATATATATATATATATATATATATAAAATGGAGTAAAACTATCCATCCTTACAAGTAAATTTTAATCAAATTTTTTTTATGAAAGAAACTATTGGTTTTGGATTTTTTTGGTAGAATAGGTTTCATATTTACATGTTTTGTATAAAAGTAGTTTAACAAATGACAACAATAACAAAAAAATTTCTCCCTTTCTGGGTATGTTTTTTTGACAAAATTGGAAAAATTTTGTAAGGTCTGTCCCCCCAAAAATATATTGAGTACGTAATCATCGAACTTAAAAGATTTGAAGAGTTTATTTGTAAGTGTTTGAATTTAAAGTAATAAAAATTTTCCTTACCTTTTAGAAAATATTAATATTTCTACAAAGGCAGGATAAAACTAGCCAAAATATTTATAATAACTTTATTATTTTACCAATCTACATGAAATTTTCAGAGGTTATAAAGTTGGGCAAGATTTTTTTAAAAATTTCCATGCACACCATCAAAATGGTTGGATATACAAAAAAAATTTATAAATTAAAAATGCGTATCTTGCTGAACTGTACAACCTCTGCAAAGTTTTTTTTTTTCATATCCAACCATTTTGTTTCTGTGCACAGGAAAAATTTTAAAATTTTTCCAAAAATTTTTCATGTGTACAGTACCAGAATGATTGAGTATAAATTTTTTTTTTTTTACAGAGGTTACACAATTGGATGAGATACGCAATTTTTATTAAAAAAAATTTTTTGTATACTCAACCATTTTACTGCTGTGCATGGGAAAATCTAATTAAATTTTTTAATTTTTTTCAGAAATTGCACAGTTTGGCAAGTTACACATTTTTTTAATAAGGAAAAAATTTTGTATACCCAACCGTTTTATTGCTGTGAATGGGAAAATTTTTTAAAAAATTCCTGTGCAGAGTGTCAAAATCATTGAGTATGCAGAAAATTGTTCTAAATAAAAAATGTGTATCTCACCCAATAATACAATCTCTGAAAATTTCATTAACTCATTACGGGTTGGAAAAAAGTTAGACCCAAAAATATTTTTTTCATGAAACAAAATTTTTATATTTTTGGCATAACTTTTTTTTCTACATGTGACAATTTCATGAAATTTTCAAAGGTTGTATAGTTGGGAGAGATACGCATTTTTTTATTTAGAAATTTTTTTTATATACCCAACCATTTTGATGCTGTACATGGGAAAATATTTTTAAAATTTTCTGTGCACAGCATTATAATCGTTGGGTATCTCACCCAATTGTAAAGCCTCTGAAAACACTTTTTTTTTTTCTTTAAATTATTTCTAGATAATCAATAATACTATATATATATATTTATATATTATTTTTTTTTTAAATATAATATATTTTATTTTAGGATCCATAATTTATTATAAATAAAAAATTATATTAATAAAAAGCACTTGGGAATAGACATTTTTAAATAATATTTGTTAGTTTTACCCCGTGAAAGAGATTAGTTTTCCCCTCCCCATTTCATTTTTTCATCACCTGCAATTTTAAAATTTTTTTAAAAATACTAATTTTCATATTTTCATATACTTTTTTATATTAAAATATTTAGCTAGCTTCATTGCTCATTCAATTTTTTTCTTTATGCCTCAATACTACAAACAAATAAATAAATATCAAAGAATTTTTAGGATGGGGGAAAGTTTGAATTACAGTTTTTCAAGTTTAGTGATGCAGTTGTTTAAAAGATTATATCTACTAGATAGATAAAGTTGAATTTCTGTAAAATTAACAACCCTGTTTGAAACATGAGATGTCATCTTATTTGCATTAGACACCCCTTTTTGTAAATATCAAGTTTATGAACTTTAGTTAAAAATGTCCTGCAGTATCTCTTGAATAAGTGAGAATGAAAAGACATTGTTTTTGTGAACGCAATGATTCTGAATAGCCATAAATAAAATTTAATTTGTAATTGTAAAATAAGGATTGCATCTTGTTCAGTGTTTAGTTTCATATTTTTTTTTTTTTTTTATTTATTTTTGTTATAGAAGTACATAACCTTTGAACATCTTTGTTAAACTCCTAAGACAATAAAAAGATATAAAAGTACACTATTCCTTGGAAGTTTATTTATTTTTCTATGATATGCGTGTACAGTTAGATATATATTCATACATAAGATTGAAAGAAGAGAGAGTAAGAATGACATAGTACAGAACTGTCAGGAACCACATCTTTCAGTAGTTTCCATGATTGATGAATATTTAATTTATGTAATGCTTTTTCCTTTTAACCACTCCTGTTTTTGGTTATACACCACTCTCCCTGTTCCTCATCGAGATAATATATGTATGAATATTCAATAAACTACACCTTATTTAAAGTTTTTCAGAAGTCAAATATATTATTGGCTCTTGTCTTTCGTGTTTACACTATCAGTAATAATATACTCCATAAATTTATGAATGATTACTTCCCTTCTTCCTAGGTCCTTATTGAGAATCCTGAAATGTTTCATTATTAAGTAAATTCATTTTTATTTTATATTTTGTATCTTTTTCTTCAAAATTTTTACTATTAGTGATTTTAAATAAGTTGATCTCATAATATTATAGATTTAAATTACATTATATTCAGAACTCACATTGGTTCTCAGAGATTTTCCTGTATCTTTATGTTTTGTTGGCTATATTGTTTTAATAGTTTATTGCTTGTTTTATATGTATTTTTCCACTCATTTAGGTTTCAGTAAAAAAAAAAAAAAATGAATAATTATACCAAAACATACTTGAAAAATGTACTACAGCAAACTCGCAATTTACCAATTGATGTGTCTTACTCATTTATAATATCACAACAAAGGAGATTATCAGGTAAGAAGCTACATATTTTTTCTTTAATTTAATATGAAACAAAATAATTTGCTATCTTTTTACATAAATGGTCGTCTTATGCAATTAAAATCCTGAAGCAAAGATAAAATTTAATGTTTGGTATAAAAAGGTACTAATGAGTGAAGGAGGTTTTGTGCCATTTACTAGAATAATAAACCTATCATTTGGTTCATGATTATCAGTTGTTTGTGTGTTGATGGAGATATATTTATAAATTAAACATTTTGCCTGGGTATTTGAATATATCACCACCTAATTCATGCTGTAAAATAAGTACACAGATTATGGCTACCATACTCTGTCACGAGTGTGATTGTGCTTATAAAGGTTTATTTTTCAGTACATCAATTATTATTGAGCATGACATTTTTATAATACGCTTCATTCTTTTTACAAGTAAACAATATTATTTCAAAAATTGTTTTAGTAATAAAATCAGTTTTCTACGCTAGTAAACATTTCAGTAACTGAAATACATCCTTATATTTTTCTTCAGTTTTAAAACGCAAGACACCAAAATATGCTCTACTGTATTTTTGTATTTTTTATTTACTAATACCACCATACATAAAATTTGAAGCTACGTTAGGAAATACTATAGGTTATATTATATATATATATATATATATATATATATATATATATATATATATATATATATATATATATATATATATATATATATATATATATATATATATATATATATATATATATATATATATATATATATATATATATATATATATATATATATATATATATATATATATATATATATATATATATATATATATATATAATAAAAATAAATTCTTTTTTTTTTTTTTTTCCAGAAAGTCTTGTGGATGAGAATGGATCATTTTGTGAAAATTGTTCATGTCCTTGGAGTACAGGTTATAACAGATTACGCTTATTGGCTCCTCCTCGAAAATTATCAGACATAAGATTTTTAGATAAACGAAAAGAGATCAGAAGAATATCCCGCAGGCAAAGATTACGATTGTCTCTCCATGAAGATGGACAAAATGCTCTTGTGTCGGAGTGCAAAGTTTGCAAAGGAGAGGTGGTTAAAAAATTTACTTTACCGAAAAAGAAAGAGAAAAAATTGAACTCAGTAAATGTTGAAGAGGAAAAGAAATTAAAGAAAAAAAAGAAAAAGAAAAGGAATAAAGATTTAAATGCTGGTTTGCTTGTGCCTCAGGAATTATTGAAAGATCCTAAACTGAAAAAGAAGGATAAAGATAAAAGTTTAGTGGAAATTGTGGATTTGAAATCAAAAGACAGATTGAAAAGTAGTAATGATAATAATAATAATAATAGTAAAAGTAGTAGTAGTAATAATAATAATAATAATAATAAAAATAATAATAATAATAAAAGTAGTAGTAATAATAATAATAAACAAAATGAGTTAAAAGTAGGTAAAAAGACTAAAAAGATTCAGTGAAAAGAATTTTGTTTTCACAGAAGCAGTTTCCAGAAATGTTGTTAAAAAAACAAAAAAGAAAATTTCCTTTTCTGAAAAACGCAAAGCTACCCAAATTCAAAATATGTGCATGCTTGAGCAAATGAAAAGGAAAAAAAATACATTTAGTTTAGATTCATTTTTGGGTTCTTTGATATGAATATATTTAGTAAAACTATTTTTGTGATAAATGTTTTATTATCCCTAAGTTTCCTTGACTGGTTTTGTGATTTCTTAATATATTTAAAGCTAGAGAGAGATTGTTGTGACCTTTCCGTTATGAAAAATAGAGACAGACAGAGCCAGACAGATGATAATTCTTACTGATAGCTAGTAATTTTATAAGTATAAAAACTTCTGAAGTCATATTAGAATCCCAAACCTTTTGGATTATGTTTATATAATGCAGATTCTTATTATTTGTAAGCTATTCTAATAAATCAAAATTTAAGTGCTGCACATTTTTCTATAAGACTTACTCGTTTTTATTCTTTCAGGATTATACGCTGATGATGAATTGCTCACACACTATAGGCACTTCAGTGCCTATGGTGAAATGACGAAAGTGCCACTTGGGGAATAAATATTAAGTGTACAGAACTCGCCATGGCTCACAAGGGTGGCGGCTAAAGTTAATTTATTGGAGAAGGGCGAATAGCGAGCAGCTTTTGAAAGTAAACGAATCTACTACGAGTGCGAGTGCAGCTTTTGGCAATTGACAAGGATGTGTTGATAGCAAAATGTACTCAAGAGAGGAAGATCGTGAGGCATGTAGTGGCTGTGCGTAAGGTTGGTGTAGACAACCTACTGAGAACGGTTTCAGTGGTGAGGGATGACCACTTTCCAGTGTTTAATTTTATTTTCCTTAGTCTTATCTCCTTGCTGATCAACTATCCAGGACGACCTCAATCCTTGACAGAGGCCATGAGAGTTTTCAAACGTTTCGCTTTTGGGAGTTAGCTAGAACTACTAATGTTAGAGGAGAATATCTGGCTCCTTTGTCAGCTTCATTATCTGCGATCCCGGCATGAGACTGGGTCCAGCAGAATCTGATTATTTTCAGCTAGAGTGAAGACGCTGAAGAAACTGTTACTGCTGATAACTATGGGTTCTATGAATGAGGTTATTTTGAATCTTGTAGAGTGATGTTGAAATGATATTAGATAACGTGGTTGGACTGGAATAAGGATTAAAATCCGAAAGATTTATTAATATACTAGTGGATTCAGTCGTGAGAACTGAGGCCCTGTTAGGAAAGAAGTGTCTTCGACTGCGATCAGCAAAGAAAGAACAAACGTTGACGCTTCCCATGTTTTGTATCCATCTTTGTTCATTGGTATCTTTCCACTATGGGTTATCGAGTGTGGGACAGGAAGGATATTTTTAACATTGCTGTATTCTGGCTGGAATAGGAATTCTCCATTTCTGGGTCCCTCTTATTCTTTTATCTCCCGACTGCTTAACTATTCCATAATTCCCTTCGAGAAAAGTAAAATAAACATTGGTTTTACTCACTTATTATGCTACCCGCTGTGCGGACGCTGTCTTTAGGAATTACCGTCGCGTTCAAACTCTAGAAACTCATGTGACCTATTTCATTTCGGAATCGTACAAAATCTTTACTCAGTGATACTAAAAACTCTGTACTCCCTAGAAAATGCAGTAATATTACTGGTTCTTCCTCACGCCCTTTCTAACAATTTGGCATAAAATGAGAACTCTTAACTTTTCCTGCCCATTTTCCGTCCTATAGTAATTAGTATCTCCCAACGAATCAACCCCCGATAATTGGTCCTCTGCTCTTCGATATTTCGGGTAATCTTTAGCGATTGAGATTGACTTATCATTACTTCATCAACCTATCCATCTTAACTTTATCATTATATTTTTCATTACTGATCTTCTCTCTCTATTATTTCATCATATATCCACCTTTCTTTTGTTATCAGTTTCTAATTGGGACAAAGGAAACATGGTTGATATATATATATATATATATATATATATATATATATATATATATATATATATATATATATATATATATATATATATATATATATATATATATATATATATATATATATATATATATATATATATATATATATATATATATATATATATATATATATAATATTAATTTATAAAATTTTATAATAAAAATATATATATATAATAAATATATTTATTATAAAAATAAAAAAAAAAAAAAAAAAAAAAAAAAAATAAAAATATAATATATAATATATTATATATATATATATATATATATATATATATATATATATATATATATATATATATATATATATATATATATATATATATATATATATATATATATATATATATATATATTATATAAATTTCTTCTGTTGCCAGTCTCATCTGGTATGTTATAGACCTTTTAAAAGAAAGTGTGAAGAAATAAATATTTTTCCTTTTATAACCTTTTACCTCCAACAACATATATATATATATTATATATATATATATATATATATATATATATATATATATATATATATATATATATATATATATATATATATATATATATATATATATATATATATATATATATATATATATATATATATATATATAACCTTTTTTTCCTTCCTTTGTATATTCTATATTTCTTTTGTTTTCTCTTTACACTTGTGAATATTGATAGTAATAAACCTTGTTGTCATTGATCTCTACTTTAGGAATCCATCTTCCCCACTTTTGTATATTTTGGCATCTTCACAGCTCTTATTTAACTGCTGTAACTCAACTCTTCGATTAAACCTCTAAAATTGCCCTGACCACAGAAGGAACTGGTATGCTCATTCTGCATGTTCTCTACATAGTAGTAAAATATGGAACATCGTTCTATTTAGGACTGAGTTTGGTTTCCCAACTTCAATGGGTTTTATGTAGGTCTCTGGCTTTTCCACAAGAGCTTAGTGGTATAAAAAAAGGAAAACTATTTAACATAGTTAATGATATTTTTTCAAAAAAAAATTTGTTTTTTTTCGAAAGTTAAGACCCTACCTATTAAAGTTGAGAACGTTCTAAGAAGTTTCTTCAAAAGATCCATCTGAGTAATCGAATCAGCGCATTTAAACATTTAAACAAGTTAATCTATCATTCAACCGTTGTGCCTCGATAGCGGAAATTGTACCAAAATTTAACTTTTTTTTTTTTTTCTTCTGTGGCTTTATTTTGCATTCGTTACAATTAATCTGGCAACCTGGTGCGAGACAACTATGATGGTTAAAGGAATATTGTATTTCATATTGGCAATTCCTGCTTAAGCAATTTGAGTTTATTATATATATATATATATATATATATATATATATATATATATATATATATATATATATATATATATATATATATATATATATATATATATATATATATATATATATATATATATATATATATATATATATATATATATATATATATATATATATATATATATATATATATATATAGTATAATTAATGCCATTTTATTGATTAATGATGCATTTGCAACACTATCATAAAGTATTGATTATTCTTTCTCTATTTTGAAAGCTTTGATCTCATTTTGGGGTATTATTGAATTAGTTCAGATAGATACGAAATTTTAATGAGCCAATTTCGATGTATAAAAATCTTCGTTGGTTCTATAGTCCCAAAACCAAAAAATTTGAGGGCTGCACAGGTTTCCTAGTAAGGTTCTATTTTTTCCTATGTAGTTTTTGGTTCATGTATAATTTTAAATTTTACACTACTGTATTATTTATTTGTACCTTGGCCTATATAAGATCTTTGCGGGATTGTAATATTTAATTGAGAATTTAGTTTCCATACAGATTATTCGTAAGGATATTGAGGAATTTCCTCAGTGTAATAATACTGGTTCTGCTGAGGGTGGCTGTACAAATGTCTTCTGTCACTCGCAAACCAACTCAACAATTCATCGTAATTCCTAACTTGAAAATCCACTCGGCGCTTTACGTTGCGTACCATTTCTTCTATGTAGGACTTCGGCATATCTGTTTTCTCCATTGTTGGCGACATGACAAATGAAATTAACTACAAAAGGAAAAGTAAAATAGAGATTAATTTCAAGAACTGTCCGTAAATAATAATAGTAATAATAATTATAATAATAATCTTTAATGTTTCTTTAATCTTTATTTATTTTTTCAGCTACAAATTCACATAAACAAACATAGGTTTCTACATTTAGAGACGAATTCATCATTCGAATTCGTCCTAATGAAAATAATAATAATAATAATAATAATAATAATAATAATGATTTACAGATTGACTATTCTATGCTTAAAAACTAAACGTTAATAAAAAAACTTACATCTCTCAACTGAATTTCTGATTTTAAATAAGGAATAACAGCTTCAAAATACAACTGCTCAGAAACCGTTCCGACAACGCTGCAAAAAAAAAAACAAAAAAAAACTTAATTAGTGTTAATAATAATAATAATAATAATAATAATAATAATAATAATAATAATAATAATAATGATTACCTTGGCCAGATATACTGTAAGTATTCCCATGCCAATCCATTTGAAATAGGATTTTTTGCAATATTGGTTAATCCATGGGTTAAATAAAACTTATCCATCAAAGATGATTTCTCAATCGCCAAAGCCATCAATAGTCTAAGGATAGAATAAAAAAAAATAAAGAAATAAATTAATAAACAAATAAAATCTATACTATATAGTATATATATATATATATATATATATATATATATATATATATATATATATATATATATATATATATATATATATATATATATATATATATATATACACACAAATTATATACTGCTAATGAGGATTCGAACCCTGACCTCTAAGATGGTAAGACATTGCGCTAACCACTACACCACTGATGATGGTTAGCGCAATGTCTTACCATCTTAGAGGTCAGGGTTCGAATCTTCATTAGCAGTATATAATTTGTAAATTTTATCCCACGGTTTATGTAGCACTATATATATATATATATATATATATATATATATATATTATATATATATATATATATATATATATATATATATATATATATATATATATATATATATATATATATATATATATATATATATATAATATATATATATATATATATATATATATATATATATATATATATATATATATATATATATATATATATATATATATATATATATATATATATATATATATATATATATATATATATAACCTGCTATTAAGCCACAAGTGCCGAGTACAACTCATGGCTTGTAGCAAACGGTGTTGAATATCTTGGTGGTTATTTACGGTGAAGATCGACCACAACATTTGCCACTCCTTCTCACCTCCTTCCGAAACGACAGTACATAATATAGTGTCATATAAATCTTCGTGTACAGTGCTGAAATAATAATAATAATAATAATAATAATAATAATTAATAAATTATCTAAATGAAACTAATAGTTTTATGTGAAATTATTTTTAATTTTGTCACACCTGAAATTTGTTTGATTCTTTCTGAAGATAGCGAAGATTTCTTTAGCTTCTTCGATGCAAGGCTCGTAAAATTTGCATATTGTCTGTACAAGTTTTATTGAGGTCTCCTTCTCGAAATGGGTTTTCGCTCCTAGTTCTCTAAGTCCTTTTTTAGGATAATGATTCACAAGAAGCGTGACTAGAAAATCCTGTTGGAAGGAAAAGAACATTTAAAACAAACATATATACACATATATACATATATATATATATATATATATATATATATATATATATATATATATATATATATATATATATATATATATATATATATATATATATATATATATATATATATATATATATATATATATATATATATATATATATATATATATATATATATATATATATATATATATATATATATATATATATATATATATATATATATATATATATATATATATTCTTTCTCGTCCACTTATCCTCTGCCCTATTATCAATTGGAGGTTGGCGGACTTCGGTCATCGGTTTGATGCCTTCAAGACTTCTCCGTTAGTTTTCTCTAATGGGCGTCTTCTTCTTTTTTTTTTTTTATAAATTTCTACAGCATTCGCTATCTTCATCTTAATTTCTAATTTGTAGAATATATAACCTCTCTTCATATATATTATTGTTCTTTTATTTTGAAAGACGTATAAACCAACTACTATTAACTCAGGATTGGAGGGTGACCTTGAATCAACAAAGCTTTGAATCTCCTCAAATATCTAATTCCAACCGAGAAAACATGGTTGTTTTCATTGCCTCAAAAACTCAGTTTCTTCATCTTTTTACTTGATATCATTTTTCAAACAACGTCTTCGAAAGTACTCAATTCCAACCCTCGTTTGTCCTTAATTAATATTTTTAATATTCTACTACAGAGGAGACTTCTGTTCTGAACTCTCCAGTCGCATACTTCTTCCATTGAGGAGGACTAATGTAATACGTCTTACCATACAGTCTCTTCCTTTCAGTTTCCAATTCTTTTACTACAGATTTGATTGCTATGCTCATTCTTATGTATTAAAATGATAAAATGTGAACCTCATTTCCTTTAAATATTTTTTTAACTTGGTTTTTAGTTTCTCTCTAACTCTGGTGAAATTCTTTAGGCCTCTGGCCTTTACCTACCAGACAGTGGCGGCGATAAGGCCCCCGCGGACCCCGCGGACCCTGCGTTGCAAGGGGATACCCGACGGAAACCCTTGTGAGAATAAAATAAGAAATCCTTATATATATATATATATATATATATATATATATATATATATATATATATATATATATATATATATATATATATATATATATATATATATATATATATAACTAAAGCCAGTCGGTTATGTAACCTAATAAGCATAACTTCATTGGATTAGATAGATAGAGAGATAGATTAATAAGCGAATAGATGAATAGACAAACAAATAGAGAGATAGATAGATATACAAAATTGAGAGATAGATATATAAATATACAAACAAATATATAGATTGATTGATTAATAGAATAAAGAAGCTACTAACTTTTATTTCCCCAAAGAGGGCATCATGAGAATAGACTTCCAGGAGAGGTTGAATATTTTCCAACACTGTCGAGATAACGTATGGGGATTCTTCCCTTCTTAAGTATGATATCATTGTCAGTGGTATTTCATAGTCCAATTCCTCTGTAAATTATATATATATATATATATATATATATATATATATATATATATATATATATATATATATTATATATATATATATATATATATATATATATATATATGACTTTATTTAGAAGTGAAAGTCCGAAACGTTACCTGAATAGGCGAGAGCAAAACTATCATCAATGATCTGAGCTCTTGTGATGTCATCAAAGACCTTGTGATTCTCAATCAGTTGCTGAATGATGAGTAACCAATTATCGTTATCGTAATTCACTCTGAAATAACCTGTTCTTTGCATATTGAGGATAAACCATTCGTTTGGCTTTATGGGAGGTTCCATATAAAATAAATGTGTAGGAGAGAACATCCAGAACTTTGGAGAAGTATCAGACATGTTCGGGTGTTGTTTTGTTGTTATGGATAAAGGTATCCACCAAGATGGTTGTTCGGTTCCTTGTAATCTGTTGCGCTCGTTGCTAAGTTTTTCTTCGTCCATTTCTAGATAGCATTTGTGCTACAAAAAGAAATATGTATACTAGGTTAAATATAAATCAATAATTACGATTTTTTTTTTTAAATTTAAAAACCGAAACGATTTACTTAAAAATGATGTTTTTTTTTTTTTTTTGGGGGGGGGGGAAACAAAAGTAACTTCTCAAATATGTTCCACGAATTTTTTTTATTTAAAAGTTCAAATTTATTACCTGAGCAGCAGCCAAGTTTCCATCTTTGAGTCTAAAAGCACTGACAACAGGGTATCCTTTTTGTAAGATCCACGTGTCCATTATCTGTGAAATTGTTAAATTTTTCCAAATAACTCCTTCTGTATGACCAACGTCGGTCAAATACTTCCAGAGGTCACTCTGTGTGGCGCTTTTGAACTGCCTGAGGGCTCAAAATAAAATTTGATAATTCAGTGGTTGCCACTGTCAACGTTTCGGTATGTTCATATAGTTACCATTGCCAACATTCTAGTATGTTCATTTAGTTTTATATTTTCCTGATTAGAAATTCTCATAATTGAAACTAAACAAATTTCACCTGTATTTAAGTAATTTTACTTTTAAACTTTTGAATAATACTTTCATCTATTTTATAATTAATTTTACCAAAGTGTTTTTACTTACATTTCTCTCAAATAGTTTTGTAGACCTTTTTGGAAGACTCTCTCTGTTAAAATATGCATCATCATTCGAACTATGAAACATCCTTTAAAAGAAATAAAAGATTATTGTTCTTCTCACAGAAGCTAATCATATCAGTAGAAAGGAGTGAAAACCAGTCTACCCGTCTACCTGTCTACTTAAAACATGCCTATACCAGTCTACTTCGGTCATTGCAGTCTTATTGGCAGTTCAGGATCCAATTATAATCTTGTTTTAAGATTTTTACATTTTTACTTTTTTACACAAGATGGAGAGGGCTGCTAATTTTCACTTCTCCGTTAGTAGAATTAAAAGCATTAAAAACATGAAAAATCCATAATAAAAATAAAGACAACTAAATGGCAAATTGTGAAATACTAGATTGACAATATAATAATTGATTCTACAATCAAATTTTGAGAATCATTTATAAATTTTTGCATCATTAAAGTTTTGATTTTAACACGGAGAGGGTGCTATATATCTTGTCTCCATTGAGAGGAAAAGGTTTTAAAAAAGATCAAAGAAATAAAAGATTATTGTTCTTCTCATAATAACAATAACATAGTAATGGGTCTTAAAAAGAATTTAATGGCATGTTTTTCATTTTTTTTCAAAAAAAAAAAAAATTAATTAAATTAAATTTAAAAAAAATTTTATTTTTAATTTCATTATAATTCTCAAAGAAATATAAATTCATTATTTAATTTTAGATGGGTATAAATTTTACATTTATTTAATAATGTAATTTATCTAGTTAATTGTTTATTTAATTTAATTACTAAATTAAAATTTTTATTCTAACTCTTTCATGTTTAAAATTAATACGAAAACTAATTTAAATCCCAAATAATGAATTGCATTAATATTTCAAAGATTACATTTATTCTTTAAAAAATAAAAAATAATAAAAAAAATAAAAAATAAAAATAAAATTCATAAATATAAATCTTTGCCAGCAACAAAAGAAGGGAAAAAAAATATAAATCTAATAATAAAAAAAAAAATAAAAAAATATTCCTTAAATATAGATTATATTAGAGATCAATTTAAACCTTACTAATTTTGTACACTGCAAAAATTGTTTTAACGAATCGTTGGGACAAGTATCAAAAATGTCACAACAAATTTTTTTCAGTTATTTTATTAAGAAAAAAAACGGTGAAGCGACTTTCTTATGCTTAACATGTCTTTTCTCTATTAAAAACTTTACTGTGACTTTTCTGCCACATGTCCCAACGATCCGTTGGGACAATTTTAGCAGTATGGCTTAGAAAATTAATATTTTACTGTTTAAACAAAAATACGAACCTTTCCCGTAAGAGATTTCATCGAATATTGAGAAGAAGTCCTTGGGATGAGTCACGTTCATTACGATTGGGTGAGAAGACTCAACTCCATCATTGATGAGAACGTTGTGAAGTACCTTGATAATATATTCTTTGATTTTGAACCATGATGGACGAATCTTGATAATAATAATAATAATAATAATAATAATAATAATAATAATAATAATAATAACAATAATAATGATAAAATTAATTCTTTGCTTAGCTTGTTACGTTTTTTAATAATTTAATAATAATAATAATAATAATAATAATAATAATAATAATAATAATAATAATAATAATAATAATAATAATAATAATAATATTAATAATAATAATAATAATAATAATAATAATAATAATTGTTACTTTTATTTTTCTTTGAGAGAGGGGTAAAAATTATATTTAAAAATACGAGTTCCAAGTGAATTGGTATTTCTCATTTCTAACTATACATACATATTCGAATCCCAGTAAGGAGAGAAAGGTTGCAAAGCCTTCATTGAGCCATATGTCTGACCACCAAGACGGCGTCACTAGATTCCCGAACCACTGATGAGACATTTCATGGCTAATGGTTTCTAAAGCGTATTGTTGCATTTTGAGTGTGTCTGATGCTTGGAAGTCAATAAGTAGTCTATCAACTCTGAAGAAGTCGAGACAAAAAGTAATATACATTAACGGAACCATAAAAAAAAGTGTTTTTATAACCTAAAATAAGAATCGAGTCTAGTTTTTTTATACTTAATGTTTTTATTTTCAATTTTAATATTTGTTATTTGTGGGTTAAAAGATTTAGATAAAATTATATTGTCATTAATTTTCTATAGATGCAATTTTATAGTTCGTTTTTTTGTTTTTTGTTTTTTTTTATTATTATTATTTTTCCATTTTTTTCTTATGATTATTATTATTATTATTTTTATTTTTTATTTTTTTTTGTGAAATTTGACTCCTGTGTTAATTTAAAATTTTAAAAGCTTTAATAGCCCTAAAACATTAATATGATATATATATATATATATAATATATATATATATATATATATATATATATATATATATATATATATATATATATATATATATATATATATATATATTAATATATATATATATATATATATATATATATATATATATATATATAATATATATATATATATATATATATATATATATATATATATATATATATATATATATATATATATATATATATATATATATATATATATATATATATATATATATATATATATATATATATATATATATATATATATATATATATATATATATATATATATATATATATATATATATATATATATATATATATATATATATATATATATATATATATATATATATATATATATATATATATATATATATATATATATATATATATATATCTTACATAAAAGTGACCAGTCCCCAGTTTTCCATTCCGAAGGCGAAAAATTGAGGGACAGCAATGAGGTCCATTTTTGGAAGAGGATATGGTAACTGAAAATAATTTTCAAAAAAGTCGAGTAATTTAGGCCCGGTTTCACAAGCAAATTCTGCCATCTGAATATGTGGATGAGGGGGCCCAAACTGTTAATATATATATATATATATATATGTATATATATATATATATATATATATATATATATATATATATATATATATATATATATATATATATATATATATATATATATATATATATATATATATATATATATAATATATATATATATATATATATATATATATATATATATATATATATATATATATATATATATATATATATATATATATATATATATATATATATAATATATATATATATATATATATATATATATATATATATATATATATATATATATATATATATATATATATATATATATATATATATATATATATATATAATAATAATAAAATAGAAAAAAAAAAAAAACTACATTGCAAAAATTGTCCTAACGAATCGTGTGGCAAAAATGTCACAACAAATTTTTCCAGTTATTTTCTCATTAGAAAATAAATCGGTGAAGCGACTTTTTTATTCTTAACATGCCTTTTCTCTATTGAAAATTTTACTGTGACATTTTTGCCACTTGTCCTAACGATTCGTTAGGACTATTTTTGCAGTGTAGTGTCGTATATCATATTTAATTATGAATTTTATTGAACTACTCGTTTTCTGCATGTAAGTGTGATGTGAAATTTAAGAAATAACGGTTTAGAATTTTTTTTTTCTTTTTTTTTTTTCATAGCCGTACAAATAGCTACAGTCGCTGAATGAAACTCCGCCCCTTTTTGCTTAGCATGTGTGCTGAGTTTTAGAAATGGTAAAGAATAATATATAATATATATATAATATAATATATATATATATATATATATATATATATATATAATATATATATATATAATATATATATATATATATATATATATATATATGATGATATATGATAATAATAATAATAATAATAATAATAATAATAATAATAATAATAATAATAATAATAATAATAATAATAATGATAATATATGATAATGAATAATGATAATAATAATAATAATAATAATAATAATAATAATAATAATAATAATAATAATAATAATAATAATAATAATAATGAATAATAATAATAATAATAATATAATAATAATAATAATAATAATAATAATAATAATAATAATAATAATAATAATAATAATAATAATAATAATAATAATAATAATAATAATAATAATAATAATAAATTGAAATTAAAATTAAAATAAACGCTACAAATGAAAGTTTTGTTGCATCTTAAATTTAAAATCAAATTCCATTGTTTTCCTTTTATTATTATTATTATTATTATTATTATTATTATTATTATTATTATTATTATTATTATTATTATTATTATTATTATTATTATTATTATTATTATTATAAAAACTCAGTCTTTTTAAAAAAAAAACTAAATTAAATAATGAAGATTCTTTTAAACTTTAAAAAAAAATAAAAAAAATAAAAAAATAAAAAAATAAAAATAAAAAAAAAACTTTATTATGATTACTTTATTTGAATTACCTTTAAAAGGAATGAAAGAATGATTACAGTTGACGTAATCGTAGTCATCCAAAATGGCGAAGGCGACCAAATACGTTGCCATTGGAATGCTCGTTCGGAACAAGTCCCACACTCTTTCTTGGTCGTTTCTCCTGTTCAATTAAATAGTAAATTTTTTTTTTTTTTTTTTTTTTTTTTTTTTTTTTTTTTTTTTTAAGTTTTTTTTTTTTTTTTTTTTTTTTTAAAATATTTTTATTTTAATAAATAAATAATATATAATAATAATAATAATAATAATAATAATAATAATAATAATAATAATAATAATAATAATAATAATAATAATAATAAAATAATAATAATTTTAGACTTCAGAATATTAGTCAAGAAAAAGAATCCTTTAGAGTTTGAGAGTTGCTGTATCATCACTCCACAGAGCGTTAGTATATATATATATATATATATATATATATATATAAATATATATATATATATATATATATATATATATATATATATATATATATATATATATATATATATATATATATATATATATATATATATATATATATATATATATATATATATATATATATATATATATATATATATATATATATATATATATATATATATATATATATATATATATATATATATATATATATATATATATATATATATATATATATATATATATATATATATATATATATATATATATATATATATATATATATATATATATATATATATATATATATATATATATATATATATATATATATATATATATATATATATATATATATATATATATATATATATATATATAATGTAAATTGAGGCGCTTCTCTTAAGCCTAATTTTATTATGAATAAATAGAGCAAAAATGAATGCAACATTTATTTACATCTTAAGAAAATTATATAAATTATTAAAGTCGACGTTTCGATCACTACTGTGATCATCATCAGGACACTAAAAATTGAAAGAATGAACACATATGTAACAAACAATAAAAATAAAATTAAATAATATTTAATATAATATTATAATATTAAATATAATAATAATAATAGTAATGATAATAATAATAATAATAATAATAATAATACAATAATAATACATAATAGTACTATAAAAAGATTGTAGCACAATGAAAAGCAAGATATAATAGATGAAAATTTGTAAAATTTAAGACTTAAAAGACAATACAACAATAACTAAACACAAATGAATAATAACAAACTGACGAGTCAAACACGGTTCAATTGAAGAAGAATCGTGAAAGAGAAAAGGTTAAGAATAATATATAAACTGAACGTTAGGTTGGTTGTTAAAAATTTTTATAAACAAGAGGATCATACAAACACGACAAGTACAACATACATACATACATAACACAAACATACGCAACATACATAAAACATTTATAAACAACATAACATACATACAAATGAGCATATATAATCTAGAAATTTTTCCCTTTGCCTCAACACTTCTCTGTTCTGGATGGTCATCAAGATGTTTCCTCCCTCCATATTCTGGAATCACTATATATTTCTAAACTCAAGCCCGGTCTCAATAATAATCAATTCGCCTACTGAGAACATTAGTGACGTAACTCCGAAATTGGTGATTTTGAGTTATGTACACCAAACGACTCCCAAACTAGTCGTTAACTTTATGCATTAGTGGCAAAAGTGTAGGTCAACTCGTTTCCGCCAGATGTCGCTAGTCGTCACTAATGCTGGGAAGCGTGTGTTTCATTTTTGAGAGCAACAGTGACACATCTCAGTTTAAAATAAAAGCATTTTGCCTTAGTTCAAGGTTCAATAGTTCATAGAAAAACAAAAAAAATATAGAATACGTTATTAGAAATAAAAGATTGAAGTTTTGATAAAAGCTTTGGAAGCAGTTATCTCAAAATAGCTTTTCGGAGTTGCGTCACTAATGTTCTCAGTAGGCGAATTATCCTGTCCCCTATATATCTCACACTCTTAGTCCTCTTTCCCTATATTAGCATTTATATTTCCCTCTTTCCGCTAGTTGTTCATCTTGTAACTGAGGCTCCTGTCATTGCCTCCTCTCCTCTCTATTTCTATATATATATCATTTGTATGTTGTTTGTTGTGTATGTGCGTATGTTTGTTATGTATGTATGTATGTTGGTTACGTGTTTTGTATGATCCTCTTGTTTATAAAAATTTTTTAACAACCAACCTAACGTTCAGTTTACTATATTATTTCTTTACCTTTTTCTCTTTCACGATTCTTCTCAATTGAACCGTGTTTGACTCGTCAGTTTGTTATTATTCATTTGTGTTTAGTTATTGTTGTATTGTCTTTTAAGTCTTAAATTTTACAAATTTTCATCTATTATATCTTGCTTTTCATTGTGCTACAATCTTTTAATTATAGTACTATTATTTTATTATATTTTATTATTATTATTTATTATATTATATTATTATTATTATATATATATCATTACTATTATTATTATTATTATTGGTATTATAATTATTTGATTACTATATTTATTTTTGTATTAATTTGTTATTTTGTATGTGTTTTTGTTACATATGTGTTCATTCTTTCAATTTTCAGTGTCCTGATGATGATCACAGTAGTGATCGAAACGTGACTTTAACTTATTTATATAATTTTCTTAAAGATGTAAATAAATGTTGCATTCATTTTTGCTCCATATATATATATATATATATATATATATATATAATATATATATATATATATATATATATATATATATATATATATATATATATTATATATATATATATATTGCCAATTTTTATGCGAGTGATTAAAATATTTTCGATTTTATTGATATTTTTTTAAAAAATACAAAATATAAAATATGAAATATCATAACAATATAATAATTATAAACCCGTTAGAGACTGTATATGGAACTTTGACTTCCGGTCTTTTTAAAAAAGTTTTGGACTTTTTCCCGTCATTTTTGAAAACGTAGCCTATCTTTGATGAATCAAAACATTCAAATTCAAGTTTCCGTTTTTATTTTATTTTTTTATTTTTTTATTTTTTTTATATTTTTTGGTTTCGAATGTATGGGAGGATAACACTAAATATGTAACTAAATAGAGGAAGTGAGATAAGTATCAGCCCCTTTTTATGGATTTTAAATTGCTCCAAAGTTTATTGCTCTCAGAAACACTAAGCGAGAAAATCTGTCGCAATTTCATATGATCCAGTAAGTAGAACCATTCTGGAATTCGGAATCAAGTTCCACGGAATTTATAAATGGAATTTCACAGTTACATGATAAATAGAAACGCTTGGAGAAGAATTCTGGAATTCGGAATCAAGTTCCATGGAATTTTAAATATGAATTTCTCAGTTGCATGATAAGTAGAACCTTTTGGAGAAGAATTTTGGAATTTGGAAACAAGCTCCATAGAATTTAAAAAAGATTTGTCCATATTTCAATCTTTATTCTCATTCTATCCCCGATAATTTATTTGCATATTAAATAGTAAAAAGTGTTGGGATATAATAAGATTTTATCCAACTTTCGGTTACATTTCATTGTTAATCACCTACTGGGATTCTAGCATAGTTATTTAATAATCCATACTCTAGTCAGGTCTAGTATTAGAAAAGACCTAGTCTAATATTAGAGAAGTAGTCTAGTTTTGCCATCTAAATTTAGACTTCCATTTGAATCTGGATCTGATAGACACACACTGGATTTTATTTTTATTTTTATTTTTATTATTTATTTTTTTTTTTTTTTATTTTATTTTATTTTTGAGTTATGTTAAAATTAATTTTTTTAAATTAGTTATAATTAAAAAAATAAAAATTCTGTTAAAATTATGGTTATTATACTGAATGTGTTTCTGGGTAATTTTATAGTCAAGATGAACTACTTATTATAACTGCTCTAATGAAACTATAAAGACAAAATATATTGAAATAAATAATATACAGTTTAATAATCCACGGAAGACCACTTTTGTACAATAAATACATAAAACTATCTCAAAATATTAATTAAAATAATATAATGCCGAATGAAAGAAATGGGGTCAAATTTCGGGAAACTTATTGTCCGTCAACCGTCCATTCAAAATAAGAATGCAACATTGACAAAATGTATGTATTATTTTATATATATATATATATATATATATATATATATATATATATATATATATATATATATATATATATATATATATATATATATATATATATATATATATATATATATATATATTATATATATATATATATATGGACTGTACTTAAATTTTTTTTAAAGATATTTTAAAAATACTTATTTAACCTCTAAACAGTTAAAAAAAAAAATTCTATGATTCACACTGAGGTTCCTTCAGCAACGTGATCCTCCATTATTTTAGGAATAAAAATAAAATAAAATACTTTAGCAAAATGAATAAGACTGTAGTCAAAGGACAATATGTCTTCAAAATCGTATCACATCTTGGAATCGGAGTAGCTGCATGTCTTTCGGTAATAAAATTTTAAGGTTTTCGGTGTACTTGTTACACAAAAGTGGGTTTCCGCGATACATTACTCTTAATTTAATACATTTATATATATTTCGTCTCTATAGTTTTAATAGAATAAAAATAATACGCAGTTAACCTTGACAATAAAATTATCATATTTTTTTACGCAAGTTCAATAAAAAAATAAAAAGTTATTTTTTTTTTTTTTTTTTTTTTTAAAGAAAGAATGTAAATTTTTCGCTAAAACATCGTCAGAGAATGTATCATTGTTATCTCTTCGAGAATCTACGTTTGTTTGTACGTGTTTGAGGATATTTATCAGATTTATGACAGTCGTAAGAATGAGGGAGATTTTTTTAAAAGTATTTTAAAAGTTTTTAAAAGCTTCCTTTCTTTCTAACTGTTTTTATTCATGACCTACAATCCAGATGGAGTCCAATACAGACTTATGCCTACAACAATACTGTAAAAAAAAAAAAAAAAATTGCGTTGTTGGAAATTTTTTATTTTAAATAAGGTTTTTAACATGTCTTTTTTTAATTTCTTTATATATTTATTAACTATATATATATATATATATATATATATATATATATATATATATATATATATATATATATATATATATATATATATATTTATATATATATATATATATATATTTTTTTATTTATTATTTTTTATAAAATTTTTTAATAATAATAATAATAATAATAATAATAATAATAATAATAATAATAATAATATAATAATAATAATAATAATAATAATAGTGAAAAATATGTAAGAGTATTTCCTTACTTCTGAACAGTAGCAATTTTGGGCATATTTGAGAGCGTCCTGAAGGATTTGTTCCTGCAAAGGATAATGGTAAAGGAGGATCTGAACCCGGGTTCGTCAAAGCAGGGGAACGTTTTTCGGGCTTCGCTCACTTGAAATTGAGTTATAAGCGAGTATCTATATATATATATATATATATATATATATATATATATATATATATATATATATATATATATATATATATATATATATATATATATATATATATATATATATATATAATATATATATATATATATTATAAAAAATAATAATTTAAAATAAAAATTAAAAATAATAATTAATAAATAATAATAATAATAAATAATAATAATAATAATAATAATATAATAATAATAATAATAATAATAATAATAATAATAATAATAAATTTTTTTTAATTTTTTATTTTTTTAAATATTTTTTTTATATTATATATATTATATTATATATATATATATATATAATATATTATATAATATACTATTATATATATATATATATAATATATATATATATATATATATATATATATATATATATATATATATATATATATATATATATATATATATATATATATATATATATATATATTTATATATATATATATTACCTTCTTCTTCCAAAGTTGTCAATGTGATAGATTCTGTAAAAACCAATAAGACCTGTATTTGTGGTTCCTGTAAAATAGATTTTCAATTTATACGAAGTGTTTTGCTGGAGAATTTTATCAGACAAAATGGTCATTGTCTGAAGTTTTTCGTCTATATTTAAAAGAGTTACCCCTATCTCGTTTTCTTTGGTAGTCGATTCATTGTAAGGGAGTGAGTTGCCGTTTTCGTAAAGATATTTAGGGGGAAACTCTCTTGCTTCTGTTTTCGTTTTATATTTGGGTAAATTGTAGTATTTAAAATCATGGAATTTACTATTTTTTCTTCGCGATCTTCCGATTTTTTCCTTTGAAGAGCGAGGTAGTTTTCTGAAATGGCTGCGAAACTCTTTGACTTTAGGCCTGTGATACTAAAAGGGTAAATAACGGATTTAATAAACTATATATTAATGTCTATTTTAAACTATTATATTTTCATTTAATTTTATTTTTAATGTAATAATTGAACATACCTTTAAAGAAATTGATTGAATATCTAGATCTACCATATTAAGGACTATTTTATTAGTCGGTTCAACAACTTGCAACTCAATTTCAACAATCCCGGTAAAATTGAATGGTTCGTTAACTTCTGGACAGAGTTTGATCAAATAATGGACAGGATTGATCGATTTTGGAAGTCTGAACTCGTTTCCTTCGAATTCTTCATCAACGGAACTTCTAATTTCGTTTCTAACTTCTTCATTTTTGGTGCACTTTTCTTGGTCAAAGAAACTTCCTGGTAGAGAGTAATCCTTGATTCGGAAGTGGGGAATTGGAATTCTTTTGAAGCATGTCGACTGTTCGAAAAAAAAAAAAAAATAAAAATAAAAATTTAAAAAAAAAAAATTAAAAAAAAAAAAATAAAAAAAAAAAAAATTTTTTTAAAAATTAAAAATAAAAAAAAAAATAAACAAAAAAATTAAAAATCTTAAAATCAAGAATACAACGTAAGACATTTATAAAAATTTTGCAAATATAAAATCAAATAAAATAAAAATAAAAATAAAAAAAATAAAAAATTAATTTCGTTCAGTACGTATCTTCGATTTGATATACGAAATTATAACAAAAATAATAGTAATAAAAAAAAATAATAATATATATATATAAAATAATAATAAATATATATAATATATAAATAAATATATATATATATATATATATATATATATATATATATATATATATATATATATATATATATATATATATATATATATATATATATATATATATATATATATATATATATATATATATATATATATATATATATATATATATATATATATATATATATATATATATATATATATATATATATATATATATATATATATATATATATATATATATATATATATATATATATATATAATATATATATATATATATATATATATATATATATATATATATATATATATATATATATATATATATATATATATATATATATATATATTATATATATATATATATATATATATATATATATATATATATATATATATATATATATATATATATATATATATATATATATATATATATATATATATATATATATATATATATATATATATATATATATATATATATAATATATATATATATATATATATATATATATATATATATATATATATATATATCCTTTAACATATCCTATAACATATCCCTTATGGATAAGATAGACAGAGAGGAAGTCGTTAATTATTGAACATGTTTGAAAGTTACTTAATTTTAAAACAATAATATTTATTTTCATTATTTTTATTATTATTATTATTATTATTATTATTATTATTATTATTATTATTATTATTATTATTATTATTATTATTATTATGATTATTATTATTATTATTCGAATCAACTGTAGATTCTCAATACTGCCTGCAGGGCGTTAGGTAGTTAGATTATTATTATTATTATTATTATTATTATTATTTTTATTATTATTATTATTATTATTATTATTATTATATAAATGTTAATTAATATTTTTATTATTTTCATTTTTACTATTATTATTATTATTATTATTATTATTATTATTATTATTATTATTATTATTATATAAATGTTAATTAATGTTTGTGTTATTATTATATAAATATACATTTTCTTTATAAATCTCAAAATATTTCTTTTGAAATTTGAAACAAAAAATTTGTAAATATAAAAAATAATAAAATTAAAATATTAAATTAAAAAAAATAGATATTATTATGTTTAAGTTTAAGTGAAATACAATTTATATAAATAACAGGTTTATTATATTAATAGTAAAAAGGCCTCGGTAATCTTTAGTTTCTGAACTTCACATGATGAATTGAGAAATTTGAAAATAGTTAATATATTCTGTAAAGTTATTTGAACCTTAAGTAGTACGGATAACAAAACTAACAATATAATATGTTACCAGCCCAGTCAAATTGTATTGAAAAAGAGGTAAATTATCTAGAAAAATGGCAAACTTTATCAATTTATTGAACTTCACAAACATTATGTATAAAATAGAAACAGAGCTAGTATAGTAACCTTACATTTTACAAAATATAGTATCGTATAAGTCGTTTTATTTTGCCGTGTTCTGTTTAGAAATGTTTATTATTTATCTTCCTAGGTGTAAATCTGTGCTGACATGCTCTATCTGGTAATGTATTGGTTGTGTATTCAGTATTCGTGAACGTACAGTCAGAACCAGGGAAATTGAATTAGTATACATAGTGATGACTATAAGAAATGATCTCTTATATAGATAAACAAAATGATTTGTTTTGATTTATGATATAATTCTAATTTAATTTTCTGATTATCAGTGGGTTTAATGTGGGTCTTCAAATTGTTACGTAATCATTTTTACTCATTATCAAAATCAACAGGGTACGAAGTTTTAAGTAAAATTTACTGCTGTATTTTACATTGTTTTCAGTATTCATGTTATTTTTATTAAGTTTAATAATAATTTTGTTTATTAAATTTTTAGTTAAAGATAAGGGCTGCTTGTTCTTAAGTTTATTTTTATTATTATTATTATTATTATTATTATTATTATTATTATTATTATTATTATTATTATTATTATTATTATTATTATTATTATTATTAACTTATTATTATTATTATTATTATTATTATTATTATTATTATTTTTATTATTTTTATTAGCTTTCGACTGTAGATTCTCCACCTCAGTGCTTTAAATAATAATCAGATTTGTTCTATTTATTTTCTCAATTAATTGATATTATTTAGGAAAAAATTATTTCTATTAATGATGTTGCTTCACGCCCAAAAGTTGAAAATATGTTTATTACATTAAAAATACATATATATATATATATATATATATATATATATATATATATATATATATATATATATATATATATATATATATATATATATATATATATATATATATATATATATATATATATATATATATATATATATATATATATATATATATATATATATATATATATATATATATATATATATATATATATATATATATATATATATATATATATATATATATATATATATATATATATATATATATATATATATATATATATATATATATATATATATATATATATATATATATATATATATATATATATATATATATATATATATATATATATATATATATATATATATATATATATATATATATATATAATATAAATTGGACATTTCTACCAATCTAACGTTGTTGTGGTTAAAA